>LPNX011003310.1:334711-375170 GCA_001517045.1 Pseudotsuga menziesii
AGAAGATACTTGAAGATTTGCAAGAAAAACAAGAGAAATCCACTCCATTGTTGGTCGACAATACTTCTGCAATCAAGCTAGCAAAGAATCCTAGATTTCATGATCGAACCAAACACATCAACACAAAGTATCATTTGATTCGACATCATGTAGAGGCCAAGACAGTCCATCTTCGACATTGTTCCACAAATGATCAAGTTGCAGACATCTTCACCAAAGCGCTTGGACGAGAAAAGTTTGAAAGATTCAGAAACATGCTCGGACTTACGAACACCCCTTCGGATTAAGAGGGGGATTGTTGGAATAATCCGTCAGGATTATTGTAAATAAATAATAAATAGGAATATGAATAGATAGGAAGCCAAACAGGCTGAGCGGAAGGTGAAACCCAACCACCATGAAATTTGTATAAGTATAGGCTTTTGCATTGGAATAGTTAATTGAATCGGGAGTTATACCAACAATTATATTTAATGATCCGGAACAGTGTGCAGAGTCTTATAGGAGCTATAATATGAACTAGTTCAAGCAATTCTATCGAAACTTTGAACTTGAGACGTGTTTCTTCTAAGCATTTAAATTTTCCTTTAATAATTAGTTTTATCTAGATTATGGCACTTACAAGATTTTTTTATTTTATTCTATTGTATGTTTGAAACATTCTATAGAGTGCAAGCTTGTGTAATATTATTCTATTTAATGGTCTAGAACAAAGTCCTCTATGAGCTATAATTTGAACTGATTCTATCAAAACTTGAACGTGATACCTCTTTCTCCTTTAAAGACACATTTAATTTTTCTTTGATGATCAGTTTCACATGGATTATGGCACACTTTTCAAGATTTTGTGATTTTTTTTCTATTATGGGTCTAAAACATTTTGTAGAGTGCCATAGGAGCTGCAATTATAATGACTAGGTACAATTCAACCTAATACCTATTTCTCCTTTAAAGAAGCATTTTATTTTATTTTTATGCTCACTTTTACCTGAATTACAACACACTTTGGAAGCTTTTCCCATTTACTGGTTTGTATTTTGGAACATTGTATAGTTCCCTGGGACTCGTGGGCTATAATTTGAATTGACTCCAGTAAATTGACCCTCATACCTCTTTCTTCCTTAAAGACACATTTGATACAAGTATTATTTTTCAATGACACTTATATATTTTTGCCTTTGTTTGGCATATACCATGGTAGTTAGTGTGGTCTCCTTTGTTTGACATATCTCAAAGAGTCCGAAGGTTATCAAGAATATTGTAGCTTGCGTGTGTCTTCATTAAACCCTCTGGGAGCATTTCTTCCTTAATTATATGCTGTGTAATTTCAATCACATCATATCTTCGAAAATACTATCCTTAAATCCTTCTCAACATATGTAGAATTCCCTTTATAAATTTTTGTTTATTAATTTCCTATAGCTTACTCTTTTATTTCACCAAGACTATATAGGCATACTTTTCTAACTTTTGGCAGACTTATATTTTTCACATCTTGGCCATCTTTAAACAAACTGAGGGTATTTCTAGGTATCCACCTCAACTAGGAACAAGACCATGTCACCTAAAAACTTACTAACAAACACATAATCTCTGGAAGCCACTTTAAAATGGTATTTCAAACTGCTCAATTAAACACTTAGTCAATTTTTTCAGACCCTAGTCATTACTATGCCAAGAGGCATTTTGGCAAACTCATATCTCACATGTGTGAACACCCAAAGGGAAAATGAGATCATGAGTGGATTCCTAGATCATCAAAGAATGGACCCATAACATCTGATGAATTCATTAGTTAAAGAGCTAACTCTAGCGTGCATTTCCAAGTGGGCTATCAACCTTTTGTTTTCAACACTCGGTCAATTTTTCATATTTTTGGATATGTAAGTTAATGTTTTTACCTCTTTTGGAAGGCTGATATTTTTCTCATGTGGTCACCATAAGAAAAACTAAGAACATGGATGGATAGCTAGTTCATTAAAGAACATGCCTATAACTTCTAATGAATTTATCATCACTCAGATAGACTTTGGCAGGCATTTCCAAATTCTTATTCAACCTTGTGATTTGACACTTAGTCAATTTCTTTAAACCCTAGGTCTCAAAGGTGATTTAAAATTTTCATCAAACTTGGAGTGTAATACGTCCAATGGATGGAGGACAACCAGGTGAATCTTTTAAGACTAGTTTCATCCTCTGGAACTACTTTCTCTCTCCTTGGTGGGAATTTTACTGAAGTATAATGTAAAATCTGCTTAAGACCTTGTTTTTGCATATCCATAACTTTTTCCTCATGTACTTTTAGGTCAAAGTAAGAACATGTTCAAGTAGACAACACAGCCACCTACATGATTCCCGTATGGTGTGGGAATTTATTTCAACCCACAAATTATGGTGAGCATTCTCCTAGAGTAACTTATCTAATTTAACCAAAAAGAACTTCTTTTGGGAGGCCTGTATATTCTTCCTCAAAGAGTTGTTCTAAGAACTGGTGCCATGGTCAGATAATACTTCAACCAAATATGGGATGACAGGCCATGGCAGGCATTTTCTCCTTCTTATGAAATATGGTGGGAATTTTCATAAGACTACTACTTTAGGACAAATTTTCACCACTTAGTCTTTTTCCAACTTTATCATACATGCCTATTCCCATCAACAGTTATTTTGTCATTAATAAACATCTCTAGGATATCTTTGTCCACAATCATTAGTTCACCAAATGTCGCCAATTCTCCATTAATATATTGACATCAATTCCAACACATTCATCTATCACATTGCCAACAATGAATCCCAAGAGGATGGAGATGAGAGGTTACCCATCATCATATCAACCTGAATATGTAGCTTAGCTATTTCTAAAGCCTTAGATATTGCTGGGTTGTCATTAGTACAACTCTCCCATTGAAGTGATAAGGATTTGAATAACATAGCCTTGTATGGGGTCCAATGAGCCCTTACTTATCTTAGATCGAGATTGGAGATTCTTTTCCATATACTATACCTTTTCATGTTGTTTCCCTTGGCTTTGAGGTTGAAACTATAGAGAAAGGATAGTTGTAGGTCTCATCCATTGTCACAAGAAATAAATACTTAGTTACTACTTGTGTTAGTTCCTAATGAATAATGAATGACATGTTACATTGTGGAATGATGATCGTATAAATTTTTTTAATTAAAATTGCATGTTTTTGTATTTATAAGATGCCTATTCCCGTATTTTAGTCATACTTGATTTTTTTGTTCCGTATTTTTTCCATATTGTATTTGAATCCATACTCAAATATTGCTACTATAGTTTTGACTATTTACTTCGTATTTTCTAAGGATTTATATGAAATATAAGTCGTATTTGAGGTGCAAAATGACCCATGACGAGCATTTTTCCCGTCAAATTCCATCCTTAAACCCATCCATTGCCTGTTTGATAGAGAACAACCCTGAACCATACCATCACAACCAAACAAATTCAGGATTTCCCTATTGCAGAACACCCTGGCAATGGTAAGAAAATGGTCTTGGATAGTGTGAGACGATTTAGGATTGTGATAAGATGATTTCGGATCCAACATCACTCTATCCAAGTCCATGTGCAAAACCACTAAGGAATACCTATAATTTGTCTAAATTTGGTGACATTTCATAATGTTCTCCTATTTAAAAACAATAAGGCACATAGTTAGAGAAGGAGTACCTTGCACGAGGAAACTTGCATATCAAACCATTGTGGAAGATGGAGTGTTGGACTAATGTCACTGAGTTTCGGTGGGCAGTCCATGAATGAAGCAATATGACCACCGCATATTCCAAATTGAATCCCCAACATGATCTACATGAGGGGGAACCCCATACCTCTTTGCATCCATTAACTAGTTAAGTGGCCCAAGAAACACACTTCTATATCCATGTTGTGAACAAATTCCAAAACAAATGAAATCGCATCTTATACTTAAAAATATATCAAATATAAATAACTCTAAAATAAATTACACTTTTGAGAGAAAAATAGCTTTTGGTAATTTTTTTGGGAAGAAAAAACTTTTGATATTAAAACATTACAAGTAAATATATTTGCACGCTAAATTATATCCACTTGGTAGATTATATTCTTGTTTTATGGAGTGTAGGTACCACCAAATAGGTATCTATTAGATCTATTTTCCTCAAGGGATGGTGAATATATACTAGGAGAGGTTGAAAGTGATACATGTTTTACTAGATCTACCGGTTCTATATCAACTAGATCTGAAAAGGTAAGGAAAATATTTCGTACATGCATGCAATATTTTATTGCCAACAGAGGGTCATGTAATTATGATGCTGATAGCATAGGTGACATTGAGTTTCCCTTGAGGTATATACATCTAGTGCAATGATGGGTACCTAATAAGCTACCTCAAGTGGACACATATTTCTTCATCGATGGGACGATGTATTGCATTGCTCATTGATCCTTACATGGATTAGGGATATTTTACATGGATGGCATAAAGGTCAGCTATGGCACTGTAACTGAATTGATGTAGTATGTCGAACCATTATAAAGATACAATAATTGATTGATCTTGGTCCAATATACTCGAAGTATGAGGACATACGAAGTTGCCGCAAATTATATGCAACTAGCAGAACACAATAAAAACAAAAGGGAGACTATGTATATTGATGGGAGACCAAAAGCATCCAGAAACGTTGCTGGATTTATAAATAGTACACAGCCAATGATAGCAAATAAGAAACCCAATTGCGAATTTGAAGGACGCAAATAACATCGTATATTTGTATGTGCAACAAAAACAATACTTCGAGGTGAAGAGTTATTGATCGATTACAACTTAAATCGAATATATGTGGCTTCCACGGTCCAGGGTAATTGTGGAAGGTCACACGCTATGCCTCATTAGGTAAATGATAAATATAGTAACTAAACATGACTATAATAGCCAAATGTTTCAATTTTTTCTGTTAACATTCTATTTCCACCGTTGGCATTCGCTTGTTTCATGCATATTATGAATATTTCCATGTGATAACATGCTTATTACACTGTTATGCTTATCTCATTTTTTTATGTTACAATTATTGACTCAACTTTTATTGATTGATTTATTTTGGCAGGGTTGCAGCAGTGGAAAGCCACATGATGCTTCCACGGTCCAGGGTGACCGTGGAAGGTGACAATCTATGCCTCGTGCGGAAAATGTTAAATATAGTAAATAAATATGATGTCAATAACAAAATGTTTCGACTTTTTCAGTTAACATTCTATTTTCACTGTTACAATCCGCTTTTATCATGCCTATTGTGAATATTTCCATACGATAACATGCTTATTACATTGTGGAAGGGGTCTTCTCATCCCCATGGAGAAAAACATGTATCTCCTTCTTCGAAGGTAAAAGTAAATATTATTGCAGTATCTCATTTTTTTTTATGTTACAATTATTGACTCAACTAAATATAGTAACTAAATATGACTAAAATAACTAGAAACTCCAACCCTAGAAGATTTCCATGTGACAACATGCTTATTACACGGTAGCAGGGGTCTTCCCACGGTCATCATAGAACAGAACGTGTGTCCTCTGCTTCCATGGTCTAGGGTGACCGTGGAAGGTCACACTCTGTGCCCCATGAGGTAAGTGTTAAATATAATAACTAAATGTTGAGATTTTTTCTCTTAACATTCAATTTCCACTATTACCATTCGATTTTTCCATGCTTGTTGTGAATATTTCCATATGATAACATGCTTATGACATTGTGTAAGGGGTCTTCTCATCGCCATGGAGTAGAACATGTATCTTCTCCATCGGAGGTAAAAGTAAATATTATTGCAATGTCTCATTTTTGTTGATGTTACAATTATTGAATCAACTAAATATAGTAACTAAATATGACTACAATAACTAGAAACTCCAATGCCAAAATATTTCCATGTGACAACATGCTTATTAACTGTGCCAGGGGTCTGCCCATGTTTGTCATGGAACAGAATGCGTGTCCTCTAATTATGAGGTAAAAATAAATATTATTTCAATATCTCATTTTTTATTATGCTAAAATTAATTTCATAACATTTTTTATTGATTTATTGTGTCTGGGTGGCATCGATGGAAAGGAACCTACTGCTTCCATGGTCCAAGGTAACCATGGAATGTCACACTCTGTGCCCCATCAGGTAAGTGTTAAATATAATAACTAAATGTTTCAATTTTTTTTGTTAGCATTTGATTTCCACTGTTGACATTCGCATTTTTCTATGGTTATGGTGAATTATTGATTGATTTATCGTGTCAGGGTGGGGACCGTGGAAAGGCACATGTTGCTTCCATGATCCAGGGTGACCATGGACAATCACCCACTACAAGTAGATTAGTATGGGGTTACCGTGGTAAGTCACTGGCCACAACACTGCACCAGGTAAGTGTTAGTTATTAATAGTAAATAAATTTCATTACAATAACAATTTATGAATGATGTTAAAATTATTTTCCTTAATTTTATTTTTTGATGAATTTAGTCCCATGCACTTGATCTGGGTGATGAGGAGCTTGAGAATGAAATTTATTATTCCATAGACCCTATGGATACTATAAACAACGCCCTGAAAAAGGAAAACATAGAAATGATTTCCTTGGCTTGCATAAGGCCCATGACACAGGAGATCAGGGCAAGGATTGAAGAGATGAAAGAACAATTAAAATAAATTATGGGGTAAGTGGCATCTTCACATATTTTTTTAAGCTATGACAGGATTTCATATCTGATATTATGTTTTCTATTTTTCCAAGTGATCTGATAAAGTAAATTTTTTTCATTTGTAGGAGTTTTTACAACCCATGACTAGAGAAATTGTAGAGACATGTATAGGTATCAGTGATGCTCCAATGCAGCAACAATGCCAACAAAGCAATGTACCAATGAGGATTTTTGACACTCCTTTGGTTGGCCTCGAATCCATTGATGAGGGCACCGATTTTGATCAGCATGACATGCCGAAGCATGATGAGATGGATCCTAGGAATCCACATGACTCTAGAGATGAACCTACTGTAGATGACCAGGAAACGTTTCCTGGAGCAGCACGAGGTAAAAGCACTGGATCACTAGATCTCACCTTTTTGGTGGATGACGCTTGTGTTTCGATCAAGATTCAAAATATTGCAGGTATTTGTTAATTGATTTATTAATTTTAATCATGAAATTGAAATGGACATATGTTGAAATTATTATAAATTAATGGATTACACGTTTCTACAGGAAACAATCTTTTCTACAGGAATTTGAATGACAAAGCATTGGAGTTGTTTTTCCCTAACCATTCGCACACGGTGGAATATCCCAGATAACGTAAAGAGAGATGTATTGATATACCACCTGGTAAAATTGTTCAGTAATACATTCAATAAGAAAGTGGTTGCAAAGTTAGCTGGTGAGAATTTAAAATATACCAGGGCCCAATATAGGGATAAATTGCAACTTGACCTCAAGCATGAGTGCCCTCCCATGGTTCCGAAGAAAGAGTGGAAGGAACTCATAGAGGATGCAAAGGAAAACTTTCTTAAAAGACAAGGAAAATAACCACGACTTGGAAAAGCAAGGTACAACACATATCATCTTTTTAGTGAAATATGCTCATTTATTTATTAATTTTTTTAAGCAAGAATTCTGATATCTAACGTTTTTCAAAATTTTCATATATAGGCTACCGGAAACCTCCAAAGAAACCAAGGCTAGAGTGGAAAAGCACAAGAAACATAGACTGGGCCATGGTGGCTATAGAAAAATAAGAGCCTGAATCATAAGAAATAAATGATTAACTATGGGGAATGTTTATTTGAAAGTAGCGAACAAATATCTGTTTTTGATACTGGAAATTTTATATGTGTTATGCATTGCAGGGAAATACATTCCAAGATGTTGCCACCGACGAAGACCTAAATTTTGGTTTCAAGTATGGTTTTAAAAGTGTCATTGAATATCGGAAAATCTTGTGGAAGACTCCAATCTCCCCAATGATGCAGATGCAGGTAAATAAAATGAATAAGGACATCATTGCAGTATACTATTAAAGTCTACTCAGTTTTGATTATATCACCCATAACTAAATATTTATGTTTTCTTTTAAGCAACAGTGCAACTGCAGCAGTGAATCTAGCGGTACTTCGAACGTACCAGTTGATGTTGGGGTGTGCATGTCTCATGATAGTGGGGAGTAAAGTGGCCATTCTGGTATGTGTGCTTTGGAAATAGAAATATCTATTGTGATGATAGATATTTATTTCCTGACATATACTTACAAATTTTCTTCTTTCAATGGAATACAGTTAAGCTCAGGAGGGTGAATCACAAGAGGAATTAGCAAGTAGAGAAACAATTAACACACTAGCTTCCGTAGGTACACAGACAGGTAAAGAGCAATATTGTAATTTTAATCAAAATGATGAACTATTATTTTCAATAATATTTCAACATATCGATATGCCCATTTTCGTTGTTGTGGTTCACGCCCCTTCAGAACTGCCTCCATGCCCTACTCAACGACGTATAAGAAGTATGATACATGAGGGCATGGAAACAAAAACACTAGCAGGACATGGCTTTGTAGATATTCCACCAAATGATGGTGATAATATCCCAATTATCATCATTTATTACATTGGAAAAAACATAAATCGAAGAAAAAGTAGATGTATAAATTCATGACTTGTATTTGGATGTATATCGATGTTGTTAGTCTAAAACATTGTTTATATGAATTACCTCATTATGCTTCAATGTTTTTATGTTTATATGTTTTGATGACTAGCCTAGTTATGCATGAATGTTTATATGTTTTCTATGTAAACAACATCATTTATTGGGTATGGGGAATTGAGAGTGATGTGAGGGGGGGAAGGGGGCATATGAGCTTCCACCTTCACATGGTTGGCCCTGTTCAGTAGAGAATATAAAATTTTTCCTGAAACCGAGAGGAGCTCAATAAGGTATAAATACTCTTTTATTACTATGTATTAAACATGGTTGTAAATTTTTAAATGCATTTCTATTTCTTAAAAAATTGTTAATAAATTTAACATTTCACGGTTCATTGATTTCTACAGGACTTTGTAGTAGGATTTAAATGACTTTTTATCTGCTTATATATTAGTTACTCATATAGAAATTTTGTATTTCATGATTTATGCAGGTCTTGGTGATGGAAATGCATCTCATGGACAACTCTTATCAAGTTGTATGGGTGAATGGATCTGGTGAAAGGACAATGATAAGGTAAGGGTTTTGACATGTTCTTTATCCTTAATGTGTTTGTCTTTATCCTTAAATTCTATTTCATTCTATTAAGATACAAGAGATACAACCAATAGTAAATAACTACTTTTAGACTATCATCCAAACTAGGAGAAAAACTTCTACATAAAACAAAAATGCTTCTTAGTAACATAGAAAAATAGAAGAAAAATCACGTAGAAGAAATTACGCTTTTTTCGGCCCTTCTTCCTATAATTTTGGCATGATGAAACCATAGGTTAAGAAAACTTTATTTTTATGTGTTTTTGTAACTTTTATTTTATCAAAAAAAATCCCTAAAAAAATAATTTATGTGTAAAACCCTAAAAATGTAGACCTGTTGCTCCCACAATCCGATCCCTGTCCTTTATCAAACACAGATATGCAATATGTATTGCAGACCTCATATGCCCTAGCTTCCTTCTCTACACACTCAAAACAAAAAACAAGTTAGTATTTCAAACTATTTAGATGGTGGTGTATTTTGTAAAATATATCTTATTGATTTGATTAGTTTTCTGCCCTATTTGCATTAGTTTTCTAGGTAAATGTAAGTCTGATTTTTTACTGATATCTAGAACCTTACATCTCTGAAAGCACAGTGATATAATTCTGACATTATTTTACTGAGTATTGTTTTGGATTTTCTTAGTACTAATTATTGCTATTGAGAACTGGGTGATGGTAAGGGACTTGATGATTTTATATTTCAGAGCTTACATATAGGATCGAGTGAATGATAATAACATTATGGTTAGCTTGGCACTAAATTTTCATTAAGTTAGTATTTTATACCTATTCTATCACATACACAGATATGGAAATCATATGCTAAATGGCACTTTAAATGATTAACACTGGTTATTGGTTGCACTATTTTACATGTTCTAATTATAGTGATGATAAACTTTCATTTGTTGCATGGCACATATGTTGACCATAAATTCATATGTCTAGATATTCAAAGGTAGCAGATAAAGTGATATTATTACATGAGGAGTGTCTCCAAGGAAATTATGATATGGTTTCTAAACTACAAATTGCATGCTCAACTGTGCAACCTACTTCTCAGTGCCAAAAGGTAATGTATGATGATTTTTTTGCTACATGAGATCATTTCTAGTAATAGAATAGAAATAAGTTGTCAGTTTTTTGTAGACTAACATGTCTCTTTCCCATCATGTGCTTAGGGGACTATTTTTATCTTATGGGCATATTTGATACTAACTTGACCAACTTTGTCCATGATTGAGGTGGTTGCATAAGAAGGATCAAATTTTCATATTCACCTCTTCCAATACTGAGCAACATCAAAACAACTTACCACCAATTGGCACTACAAAGATCCTACACATATTTTCCAGGTGAACAACTACTCTTTTTCCCAAGGGGTTGAGTTATTTTTTTATTATTTATTTATTTTTCAATAAAGATGAATTCAATGCACCTTATTTTTTTGTAGTATGATGAATTATCACTAGTAGCTCTTCACATGTAGTAGAGAAAGTGATGATATTTCATGTGTCTCCAAGGCAATTATGATATGGTTTCTAAAATACAAATTGCATTCTCAACTATGCAACCTACTTCTGATCAATGCCAAAAGGTGATCTATGATGAATTTTTTGTTATATGAGATCATGCATAGTAAAATAATAGAAATAAGTTGTCAATTTTTTGTTGATTAACATGTCTCTTTCCTATCATGTGCTCAAGGGAATTTTTTTTGTCTTTCTGGCGTATTTGGTACTAACTTTGACTGATTTTGGCCATGCTTGAGGTGGTTGCAGAAGAAGGATCAGTTTTTCATTTTAATCTCTTCTAGAAATTGCGGGCTTCCTCAATCTTCAAAGCTCAGGCTCCCTTCATCTTCAGAACATGGGATTCCTTTACTTCTAAATTGTGGGATTCTTTAAGCTTCTGCAGGTATCTATAGGCCTTTGTGGGCTTCTTCCAAGCTCTATGGGAATCCTTCCAAGCCCTTGTGGGCTCTTTAATCCCCAATGGGATTAACCTAATTTTGGATCACAATAAGTTGATCCAAGCCCAGTGGTTCCTACGTCTTTTATTGATGGTATTTTTTATAGATGTACCCCCCTACCTTATCATAGAAATCATCTCTCAGTGGTGCCTAGAATATCATTTAATTAATGTTTATACGATCCCTGTGGTTTTTACAACGTATTTTATCAATCGTATTTCTTTAGATGTACCCTCCTATCTTGTCATAGAATCTACTTTAAGAGGTGCCACTTTAGCCTCTAATTATGTATTTTAGCCAATTATTATGAATTTGTGCATCGTAATGGGAAAACTATTTTTGAGGCAATAATTAGGGTGGTTAGGGCCACTTTGGGTAATTTTGGGCACTTTTTAAATCATTATGCCTTATTTTTTAGAGTCAGTTGACACTTTTTAACTGCACCCCTGAACTTCCCATTTATTTTTTTCCCTTTTACTTCAATATGTTTTTTCCCATATCTTACTTTCCCAATATATTTCTTTTCTATAAATCACCTTTACTGTGTTATATTTTATCCATTTCTTTGTATTTAAAATATAGTATGTATTTTTTCACAAGCACTTATTGAAGATCCAAAACCGTGGAAAGGAAGGTGCCTTTCCATGGTTTTTTAATTTTTTTTGAAACCTCCAGGTTTCGTCTCAATATCGATGAACTTTCATCATGGGTATTGCAAAACCATTGAAACTCAAGGTGGATTTCCAGGAATACTGTCCCTATAGAGACGAAGTTTTTTGAAAAAATTATCGTTCAACTTGCAGATTTCGTCGAAAGTGATTGGTTTTCCACGGTTTTGCGTGGAATAAATTTCTGTTCAAATTCCAGAATTCTTCGATAGAGAGACAAACATTCGTCGAAAGTGTTCCACATTTTTGCATGGAAACAAAATTTTTCCAAACAGTTTTTTGCCATATTTTCATCGTTATAGGGACAACAACTTTGTCGATAGAGCGATGAATGCGTGGAATAAATTTATGTTCAAATTCCAGAATTCGTCAATAGAGAGACAAACGTTCATCGAAAGTGTTCCATCATTTTACATGGAAACAAAAAATTTCCTCGCAGTTTTTGGCCATATTTTCGTTGTTATAGGGACGACAACTTTGTCGATAGAGTGACGAATGCGTGGAAGAAATTTCTGTTCAAATTCCAGAATTTGTCGATAGAGAGACAAACGTTCGTCAAAAGTGTTCCACGGTTTTGCATGCAAACAAAAATTTTCCTAGCAATTTTTGGCCATATTTTCATTGTTATAGGGATGACAAGTTTGTTGATAGAGGGATGAAACGTAGAAAATGAATTAAAAAAATCAATTTCAAGGCCACCATATAGAAGACACATGGCGGCCAGTTTTCATCTCTATATTGACGACTTATAAATTTCGTCGATATATCCATGAAATAATTGCCACAAAACATCACAACCATTATTGTTGCAATTGAGACGACAAAACGTGAAAATAGCAACGAAAAACCATCACAATTTTGATAATATGTATTAGTGTACATAAGGTATTATAGATTGATTATTGGAATCAGAGGGATGCCTTTGAGCTGAGGGTTCAACACAATCAATAGATCTTGGTTCTATGATAAACCTTGGTTCAGTGGAATATTTATAGTGTTGATTTGTGCAATGAAAGAGAACGACGAGCAGTTCAAGAATTGAGATCAATAAATTTGACAACAAAAAATTTGAGCTATGGAAGATCAAAATGGATGATCTTCTTATAGATCGATAACAGTGGATTGTTGTGGATCCGAGTACAAAACCCACTAGAACATCGTAATAATATTGGGGGAAATTATAAAGAAGGGAAACGAGTACAATTAGATTATGCTTCTCAAACTCTGTGTTGTTGAATGTATATGGAGAACACAGTGTAGTAAATTTGTGGACGATGTTAGGGGGTTTATATCAATTAAAATTCATTGTAAAAAAGTTGTTTCTGCAAAAGAAACTATATCATCTCAGAATGAAGGATAATGGCACAGTGACAGAGCATCTAAATGTATACAATACTTTGGTAAGTCAAATAACCTTCATTGGTATTAAAATGGTCAAAGAAGATAAATTTATTACATTATTGTGTTCATTTCCAAATTCCTGGGACACCTTAATTATAGCAATATGTAGTGCTAGTCAAGTGACCTTAAAATTTGATGAGATAGTATCATCCCTACTATCACAAGAGATGAGGTTGAAAACCATGGATACTCATTGCATGGATTCCTTGTCCACGAGAGGTTTCCACCAGGAGAGAAACAAAAATAAGGGATCTCAGGGGATATCTAAATCTAAGGGTGGATCTAAATCTCTAGGAAAAGGTATAAGGAAGTGTTGGAAATGCGGTAAATCTAAGCACTATAAAAATGATTACAGATCTAAGAATGTTGATAAATAAAAGGGATCTAAGGATAACCCTTCCACGAAAGAAAATACCTCAAAACAAGGATGGGATGTGTATCTAGATTCCACAGGTAATCATTCAGAATGTGATATATGGATTATTGACTCAAGTGTGTCATGTCATATGACCCCTCATAGGGAGTGGTTCCATGAAGATGAACAGTAAAATTGAGGAGACGTGTACTTGGGAGATGATTCACCAACTAGTGTCATTGGATGTGGTAGAGTCAAGTTGAAACTCAAGGATGGAAAAATTATAAATCTACCCGGAGTGCTACACATTCCAAATATAGAGAGAAACTTCATATTTGTTGGAAAGATGGATGTTGCAGGTGGAAATAATGTGTGTGGTGATGGTGGTTGGTGATGATGTTTCAGTATGGAAATATGTACAAAATATTGGGAAGAACCATCATCATTGAATGTAATATCTATGGTGTGCCTAAGGGAGTAGTTAAAGATGATAGAACTCTGACTGCATTAGGAGGAAAGACAGTGTTATGGAATCGAAGATTGGGAATATCATAGAAAAGGGCCTTCGATCAATGCACGGTGAAGGTATCGTTGAAGGTATGATTGATTGCAGTCTGCATTTTATTTCTGTTAACATTGCATATATGGAAATCAAAATCGAGTAATATTTGCATAAGGTGCTATAAGAGAAAATTGAATTTTAGAGTTAATACACAGTGATTTGTTTGGACCTGTGCTTGTTCCATTATTAGGTAGATATGTGTATTGTGTTTCATTTATAAGTTATTTCTCAATGAACACATGGATTTGTTTCCTTCAAAATAAATCTAAAGTATGTTCCAAGTTTAAAGAATTTAAGGCTCTTGTATAGAATCAAATAGAAAATAAAATAAAGGTGTTGAGGACAGATAATGGTGGAGAGTTCTGCAAGAATGAATTCGAGGAATTATGTAAGAATAATGGTATATCCGGGAAGAAGAATATTCTATACACACCTCAACAGAATGGAGTTTGCAAGAAGAGGAACAGGATGTTGAGGGAAAAGCAAAGGAACAAACTAAGTAGTGCTAGGATAGGACAAGAATTACAGGAAGAGGCAATGGATACAACATGTTACTTGGTAAATTGATCACCCACTTCATCATTGGTTGAAAAAACTCTATAAGAGGTATGGACTGGTAAGAAGCCCTCTATTAAGCATTTGAAATTATTTGGTTGTGATTCTTATGTACATGTTCTAAAGGATAAAAAGAGCAAGTATCTTTATTGGTTATAAATATGGTATGAAAGGTTATAAGCTTTGGAATCCTGTAACCAAAAAAGAAAACTTACAGTTGAGATGTTGTGTTTAGAGAGGTCAAAGAAATCCCTAGATAGGAAGGGAATCCAATGGAAAAGGAACCAAACATAGTAAAGTTTGAGTTAGAGAATGAAGAATATGACTCAACAGAAGAAGTTGAAGAAGATGAAGAAGAAGAAGAACCTCATACCCCAATTTTGAGGAGATCATCTTGAAAAAGAAGGAAACTAGAAAGGTGTTCCCCTCCTAATTTTCATTCTAGTTTTTATTTATCTATTACTAATGATGTTCCTAGAAATGTGAATGAAGTTGTTGATTCAGAGGATAGTGATCTTTGTAAGAAGGCCATGATTGGAGAAATAGATTCCTTGGAGAAAAAATCCTGGCATCTAGTATAGTTACCATCTTGAAGAAACATTGTTGGTAGAAAATGGCCATTTAAAAAGAAGTAAAGGATATAGGTGGAGTGGGCCGAACATGCCAAAGGAGGGATGGACATTCATTGCTGATTTGATCACCATCCATTATATTTTTTCCCAAAGAACATGGTCTAGGCGCATTATTCCATGCAATCTATACAAGGGTACCTGGAACAAGCTACAATAGATTCGGAGGCAATAGTGTGTTGCTACTCAAAATTAGTTGCAATCCACAGAGTATCTTCCCAATTAATCATGATCATTATTTATGGCTCGAATAACAACTTTCCTATATCTTCTGCTCTCATCTTGCCACAACTGTAATAGCTCATCGTAATTAGGGCTGCCTGAAGATCAAAGATCTTCATGGCTACCTGATAATAGCAGGAAGATGTTATGATTGTAATTGTATAAATACTGGGAACTATTCTGATCCAGGGGTTGAAAATTTAACCAAATTATTGTACCCGCTGTGACTAAGGATGTGTGCTCATCTGCCACTTTTAATACAAGAAGTTTGATTCTTCAAATCTCAGTGTTTTAAGGTGTGTTACTTCCACCATCTCTGTGTGAAGGATGGGCCCGCCTTCCCATAGGGATAGCTGAGTTAATTAGATATTTTATTTATTTTGTTGAGTGATTTTATGATAAATTTCTTTATTTACAGTAAGTTGCAATAGTTATTGATTTGTTGTGTGTCATTTGAATGATCAGTAATTGCATCTCTTGTAAAACTATAGTGGTGTGGTGTATCATTCGATTGTATAGGTTGATTTTCTTTTATGCAACTGTGTGATAGTTGTAACAACCCTGTTCATCCCTAGTTCTTTCAAATGTTGTTTTCTTTAGATGTTTGCAGTTTGTTCCTTCGCATTTATAATTGCATAATTTAATTCTTGTACTTTGAATTTCTAGAATAGCTGAATCAATTTAGTTGGATGGATCTTTAGATGGTTTGGTAATTAGGGATTTTACTTTCTGCAAAAGTAATCTAGATGTTATTTCCTGAATCTTTTAATTCTAGATTAAGAATCGTAAAAAGGTACTTGTGATTGCATTCTTAAGAAGGTAAATTAGATTAAGTGGATTATGGGATGAGTGTGGTTAAATAGGAAAGTAGCATCATTTACTTACAGCATCATCTACCTAGTGTTTGAATCATATACAGTGCATATTATCCTTGAAATAAGAGACTTCCCTAGGTTGACAATCTATATTGAACACTCTATATGTTGGCTTTAATTAACTTTCATATAGGGTGCCCAACATTTTGGCACTGTTGCCGGCGAGGATAAGTATCAGACACTATAGTAGTTCCATCCAGTAATTATGTTTATTCATTCTTATTCAATTATTTTTTTAAGTTTGCGTGTTTTGGGTTGCATTAATACAAGAAGGGTACAGCGTGACCATATTATAAATCCTAGAACCCCACAGAACACTAACATTGCAGGTGGTTGAGGCCGTGGGTGAAATATAGCATTGGGAAGAAGAACATTCATTGATGACCTAGTTGATAGAACCAATTCTTCTACCGAGGATCGCTATCAGGAAACACTTATTAGAAGAATCCCTGTCACCCCTGGAGTGGTAGCGTCAGTCTCTACACTGGAGAACACACGAGGAGCTACAACACCCTTGGACACCCCTACGAAGGAAGACGGCAAGATCGGTTGACCGAGATTTGATCTATCACATTAAGGGGAAGGTTGGGACTGAAGAGGAGTGGACACAGTTCCATCAAAAATTTAATGACCAGTGGAAGGACGAAGAGGATAAAACAGAGGAAGATATGAGAAACAGACGTGATCCCAAAGAGGAAGAAGCAATGGGCAAAAATCATCATCCTGAGGGTAATTCCCCACCTAAAGGGACAGTTTCTACACTTCAGTTCCCAATTCAATAGCCAGAAGGGATAACTCCCATGAAAAATATATCGCCATCGGTGTTTCCTCGCTTTTATGGAAAAGCAATAGAGGATCCAGATGATATTCTTTTCAAATTTGACATCCTCTATCATAGCTATGACTACACCACCAATGCACAGAAGTGGAAAATTTTCCTTGCCACTCTGAAGGACAATGCATAACATTGGTTTATGAGCTTGGGAGGTAGAAATATCACTAACTAAGACAGGATGAAATAGGTGTTCCTGGAGAAATATCAGGAGTATTGCAATACCAAGGATAAGAGAGAAGAACTGTTTAAAATGGTACAAAGGGACGATGAAAGTTTGGAAGATTTTGTTGAAAGGATTTTATATAATGTTCAGAGAGAAGGACAGACTAATATGGGGTTAGATGTGCTCAAAATAATCCTACTTTACGGGGTTAGGGATGATTTCCTAGACATGTTAAACATGTTAGGAAAGGTGGATATATCCAAGGATTCCTTTGAAAAGATCATGGAACTGTGCAAAAGGTATTCCATGGGATCTTCCATGAATAACACATGAGAAAAACGAGACAAATTAGAACGTGATGTCTTCAACAGAACGCAAAATTCATCTAATGGAGGAGCCACCCATGCAGAGATAGGAAATTTCCTTGAAAATTTCAAAACATAAATGATGAGCTCCATCTCCTCAGAAATAGATGTCCTAAGGGTAGACCAGAAACAAGTAGTAGAGGATCTCACACTAGGTGTATTCTTCCCTAAATGTAGGAATAACCACCCTCTAAAGGAGTGTCTGCTCGACAAGGTAGAAGTGTGTCAGCTGTGTGACCTAAACCATGACACAAAAGAATGCCCTTCACTACCTCAATTGAAGGTTGTTCTATAGGCATCAACTCGATATGTGGAACCAGCTTACTTTATTGCGCAGAAAAAGGCCTGGCATCCTCAAAATCAATGTATGACTCCAGACTTGTTTCCATTTTCTAATAACATGAATAACTAGAATAATATGCAGCATATGAATACAAAATTCCCTTCATCTTATTCTAACCCTCAATGGTACCCCTCTCAACCTCCAATGCAAAATTTTAACTCCTGGATGGAATAATTTCCATTCAAGGAACCAGTTTCCCCATAACCAACCCTCCCAATAGCTTCCACATCAAACTTTTCCTCAACAACCATACCCTCCTTAACAATATCCTCAGCCTTATCAGCAATTGCAGCTGCAAATCCAGAATAATGTTATCCCCAGTATGGCGATACGACCACAAATTATTTCTCAACCTAAACCTAACCCAAATAATATAGCAGTCCATCAATTTGAGACTGTCAACATGTCTGCTTACTCTATTACTCCTGCACCTTGCAACGATATTTGCTTACGATCAGGAAAGGTAGTGGAGCCTTTGATCGTTGAGGATGTTCCATCCTCTATGTGTGAATAAGGGATGAATCCACAGTATTTATCCAATACAACAACCCCCATTATTGAAGATGTTGAACATCCTACTAATATGACAGCTAAGACATAGAAAAACACATTTATCGACACACAACCTACACAGTTGATTAGGGAACCACCATACCCTAAAAGATTAATGTTACTAAAGGTAGTGGGACAACCTCAGTTTAACCTCTTAGGAGAGTTAACAAATATTTATGTTAAAATTCCACTCCTTCAGGCCCTTCAAGACGTACCTATCTATGCCAGAACTGTTCGGGATCTGTGTACAAGAAAACCAGGAAGGAAACCCAGGGATCCTCCCACTGTTAATTTCATAGGGAAATTATCTACATTAATAATGGGAGAAACCCTCTTGGCCAAATACGACGACCCTGGGAATCCCACTGTCACTATGCAGATTGGGCACAGACAAATACCCAACGTACTGGTAGACTTAGGAGCAGCAATTAACATTATGACTATTGAAACTGTAAAAAAACTTGGGCTCACTAATCTCAGGCCAACTCCTACCGTTTTAGAAATAGCATATAGATCCACTATTAAACCTGGAGAAATCTTGGATGATCTCATTATCTCGATTGATTCTTGGGAGTATCCTGCTGACTTCTTGGTTTTACAACCTAAGTCGCATCTAGGAGGACACCCATTGATCCAGGGAAGGCCCTCGTTAGCTATAGGTGATGCTTGCATCAACTATCGATCTGGGTCTATGACCATATCATATGGAATCAAGATAAAGAACCTCACTCTCTATCCTCCAGCTCGGCCCAGCTTAGAAGCTGAAAATCCTTTATGGATGAAGCCAGAGGAAGAAGAGGGCGTTCAACCATTATTAATGATAACGAAGGCCTTAACTTTTAAAGATGAAACTGGAGATGATGTCATTAATAATTTCATCAGTGAACCCACTTCGGTCAATAATAAAATTTATCAGATCCTGAATGCTACTCTAGGTGAAGAGGAACGAGAAAATATCATAGAAGAGACATTAGTCAGTGACACTCACATAGTTCCAGTGTTGAAAAATTCGAAAAGTGTTCCTATCAAGGTAGAGTCTGGAAAACCCTGAAAGGGGGAATTTTCCTGGGAATACACAGACATGAGGGGCATCCCTTCTAATCTATGCACTCATCACATTTATATTAAAAGTGACTCTCGGCCTATGTGCCAGCCTCAATGACGAATGAACCCCAATATTAGGGACATAGTGAAGGAAGAAATTCATAAATTCTTGGAAGCGGGATTTATATATCCCATTTCAGATAGCAAGTGGGTGTCTCCACTCGTAATAGTACCCAAGAAGAATGGTAAATGGAGAGTCTGTGTTGACTATAGAGAGCTGAACAAGGAAACACAGAAAGATCACTTTCCCCTGCCTTTCATCGATCAAGTACTTGACACCTTATCCAGGAAGAAGTTCTTCTCCTTCTTGGATGGGTTCAGCGGGTACAATCAAATCCAGATTGCTCCTGAAGACCAGGATAAAACTACCTTCACCTATCCCTAGGGAACTTTTGCATACAGGGTGCTTCCCTTTGGTTTATGCAATGCACCTGCCACATTTCAAAAAGTTGTGATTGGCATTTTTTCAGAATTAGTTAATGATAGTATGTAAATTTTCATGGATGATTTTACTCCTTATGGAAAAGATTTTGAAGAAGCATTGAAAAATTTGGAAAACTTTTTAACTCGCTACGAACAGACCCAGCTATATTCGAGCATCGAAAAGTGCCATATGATGATGATTGAATGAGTGGTGTTGGGGATTTTTATCTCTGTTGATGGCATCTAGGTGGAACCCTCTAAAATCAAGGTAATAAAAAATATACCTACTCCTGTAACTCAAAAATAAGTGCGAAGTTTCTTAGGGCATGCTGGATATTACAGAAGATCTATAGAAAACGTTTCCAAACTTGCCTCTCCTTTGTTTTCATTATTAATGAAGGATGTGCAATTTATTTGGAATGAGGCATGCCAGATAGTGTTTGTTAAACTTAAGGAGAATTTGTCCATAGATCTCATCCTAAGAGGGCCCAATTGGACCCTGCCTTTTCACATTTCTTCAGATGCCTCTGATACTGCCATTGGAGCAGTTTTAGGGAGCAGGATGGTCAAGCAGCTTATGCAGTTTATTATATTAGTAAAAACCTAGCCCCTGTTGAACTTAATTATACTGTCACTGAGAAGTATTTTTTAGCCATTGCTTAATCCATTAACAAATTTCGATAGTATATCACTGGATATCCTACATTTGTGCACACTCACCACTCGGCCATCAAATATCTAATGAATGAACCTATTACAAATCCTAGGGTAACTAGGTGGCTATTATTATTACAGGAATTTGATATCACCATTATAGACAAACATGGAAAAGAAAATGTTGTTGCTGATTTCTTATCTTGTTTTACTAACATTGATGATAATTTTCCTGTTGAGAACTCTTTTCCAGATGAACACTTATTTGCAGTTTCAGCTCACTCCCCTTGGTATGCAGATGTCGCTAACTACTTGGCTACAGGGAAGCTTCTGGCACATTTTTCCAAAAGAGAAAAGAGGAAAATTATTCAACAAAGTGCTCCGTACTGTTGGATAGATGGTCATCTCTTCTACACAAGCCCTGATCTTGAGATCAAAAGATGTGTAAGAGAAGATGAAATATTCCATATTTTGAAGGCCTACCATGATGAACCTTGTGGGGGACATTTTGTAGATAGGAGGACAGGACACAAAGCGTTGAGAATGGGCTACTATTGGCCGACCCTTTTTAGGGATGCAAAAACATGTGTCCAGTATTGTGATAGCTACCAGAGGATGGGCCAACCAAATAGATTGGATCAAATGCCTCTTCAACCACAACTGGTGTTTGAACCCTTTGACATATGGGCCTTAGATTGTGTTGGCCCTATCAGCCCTCATTCTAGGCAGAAAGCCTACATCTTGCTCTGTACCGACTACATGATGAAATGGGTAGAAGCTGTGGCTTTGGTGAAAGCTAATGACCAGGTTGTGATCGATTTCCTGTATGGTGAAATCTTTACCCATTTCAAAGTACCCAAGGAAGTGGTTACCGATGGAGGACCCCGGTTTGTGTCACATCAATTTGAAGCTCTGCTACAAAAGTACCATATTCAGCACCGGATAGATTCACCATACCATCCCCAAGCTAATGGCCAGGTAGAAAGCACTAACAAAGCTATTAAAGCCATCCTTACCAAAATGGTCAAGAGCCATCATAGAGATTGGGCTGATAGACTTTCGGAAGCATTGTGGGCATATCCTACTACTTGGCACAATACTATAGGTTTCTCTCCTTATGACTTGGTGTATGGGAAAAGTGTTGTCTTCCAAATTGAGTTTGAAATTAAGACTTTGGAGACAGCTACAGAGGCAAACTTAGATGTGATCAAAGCCCATAAGAGAAGATTGAATCAATTGAATGAACTTGATGAGAACCGTTTAGCTTTTGTGGATCAAATAGTATTAATCTGGAAATAGAGATCCAATTAGCACAACCAATTCATCAAAAAGAAAGTCTTCTACAAAGGAGACTGAGCATTATTATATGAATCAAGATTCAAAAGGGAATTCAATGGTAAATTACGCACAAGATGGTTGGGCCCATACCTAGTAGACAAAGTATTTGATAATGGTACACTCCACCTGGTAACAATTGATGAGAATCGTGCATCATTATTTGCTAATGGTCACAGGCTGCGACTGCACCATAAGTGTTAGTTTTTCAACATTCAAGCTAGCATTATGTTAGGATATTTAACTGAGATAACACCAAGTACAACAATCAAACACAAGAGACAATGAACAAAATGTTTTTCCTCGGGGAAACCATAAATGGAGAAAACCCCGCAACTTCCTCGGAGATAGAATCAACACAAAAGGTAAAACCACAAAACAGTAAGATGCTCTCCTAAAAGCAGTAACCTTCTTCTTGTCTAGCCTCACTGTCTTCTCCTTCCTCAACTATGTGCTACACTTGAGTGTGTTTGTGATGTGTGCTAAATAGAGAGTCCAGCTCTCTATTTATACTAATCCTGGCATGACTAAAACCCTACTAGGGCCGACCTCTCCTAGGAGAGTCTAATAACCCTAGTGCCCTCGAACTAGAGGGACTTTAACCCTTAGACAATAGGAGGATTACCCACAATGACTTGACATGACTTGTTTACATTATTGATTCTCCTGATTAGAACATCAGGAATGACATAACATGATAACATCGGGTTACAATAGATAATAAATACAAGTGAATACATTCTGAAGTTACAATTACGTCAACACTCCCTCTTAACTAGGAAGGTATTCTCTTGACACAATTTTCATCACTGGTCTTCTTCTCTAGATCTTCTTGTCATCTGCATCTCCAAGTCATCTTGTCTTCAAGTCATCTTTATCTTCAGGCCATCTTCTTTTCTGGATCTGGATCATCACTCGATCTGGATCATCATCACTGGATTTGGATCATCACTTGATCTGGATCATCATAACTGGACATCATCAATGGATCTATATCATCACTGGATATGGATCATCATCACTGGATTTGGATCATCACTTGGTCTGGATCATCATAACTGGACATCATCACTGGATCTAGATCACCACTCGATCTGGATCATCATTGCTAGATCTAGATCATCACTCGATCTGGATCATCACTGCTGGATCTGGATTATCACTACCAGATCTGGATCATCACTCGATCTGGATCATCACTGTTGGATCTGGATCATCACTCGATATGGATATCTCAAAGTCATCATAACTAGATCTAGATCATAGATCGATCTGGATCTCCTTTGTTCATCATCATATGTGTTATCTCATGATTCTTCTCGTCATAGGAAGTTCTACAGAGCCATCCTTATTTCATGCTGGGTGTATGCCTACCTCCTCACAGGTCTTTGGTAGCCCTTACATCTGACCTACTCATCAGAATGGCCAGCACTCACATATGACCTGCTCGTCAGAAAGACGGTAGCCCTTATATCTAATCATGTAGGACCTAATCCTATAGTCACATCAGAATGGCCAGCACTCACATCTAACCTACTCATCAGAAAGGAGGTAGCCCTTACATCTATGTAGGAGCTCATCCTATATCAGAATGGCTAGCACTCACATCCGACCTACTCGTCAGAAAGGCATGCACTCACATCTGACCTGGTTGGAACCAAATCCTACACCCTCGTCAGAATGGCCCCCAATCCCAGACTGAGCTACCTGGTAATGGACCAGGTGCCTCCACTCTCACAGAGAGTGGCAGTAGCCCTTACATCTGACCTACTCGTCAGAATGGCTAGCACTCACATCTGACATAGGAGGAACCTAATCCTTTAGCCATGACAGAATGGCTCAGCCCTTATATCTGACCTACTCGTCAGAATGGATCTTTCAATCTTAAACTAAGTGATCCTGGTAACTAACCAGGTACCTCCATTCCTAGAATGGCAATCAACACTCATATTTGACATGGAAGGAACCAAATCCTCTCACCATGACAGAATGGCTCAGCCCTTACATATGACCTGCTCATCATAATTCCTATGGGACTCATCACTTTCCCTTGGAGGAAACCTCTATCTAGAGAACACCAAGCTTCTTCCTAAAGTACTTGAACTCCACCCCAGCCAATGGCTTCATCAACACATCAGCTATCTGTTCCTCCGTCACAACATAATGGAGCTTCACTGCTCCCCTCTGCACCATATCCCTGATATAGTGATACTTGATCTCGATATGCTTCAACTTGTCATGGAACACTAGATTCTCTAATAACTTCATGCAACTCTGGTTGTCACAATGTATACAAGTAGCATCCATCTAGAGATCAAATAAATCAGATAGTAGCTTCCGCAGCCATACTGCCTCACAACTAGTTGAACAAGCTACGACATACTCTGCTTCAACTGTACTTAGTGCCACATAGGATTGCTTCCTGCTAAACCATGAGATCACACCTGATCCCATACTGAAGTAACACCCTGAATTTCTCTTTCTATCGATGGCACTACCTGCCCAATCTGAATCAACATAACCCTCCAGGTTAATCTTCTAATTCGCATCGTACTTGAGCCCATAATCAACTGTACCCCTCAGGTACCTCAGAATATGCTTTGTAGCAATCAAGTGAACATTTCTCGGATCTGTCAAGAACTGGCTCAAGGTGTTCACAGCAAAGCAAATGTCTGGTCTCATGTTCATCAAGTACATCAAGGACCCAATCATCTAATGATACATCATAGAATCAACCAAATTTGATGAAGCATCACTCAATAGCTTCAAGTTCGATGCCATAGGTTTGGCCATAGCCTTGCAGTCCATCATCCCAAACCTCTTCAGGATCTCTACTACATACTTCCCTTGTCCAAGGAAGATTCCATCTGCACTCTGCCACACCTCCATACCTAGAAAATAATGCATCATACCCAAGTCCTTCATCTCAAACTCAGCAGCAAGCTTTCTCTTTGTCTTAGCAATCAACCCATCCATAACTGTCACAAATAGATCATCTACATATAGGAGAAGCATCACTGGGTTTCCATCTTCAACCTTGTAGTAAAGGTTGGAATCTGCTTTACTCTTGGTAAATCCCAAACTGGATAAAAAGCTGTCAATTCTGCCATACCATGTCCTAGGTTCCTGTTTCAAACCGTATAGGGATTTCTTCAATATGCACACATTAGACTCCCTGTCATGTGTCTCAAAACCGAGTGGCTAATCTACATACACTTCCTCTTCTACTACACCATTCAAGAAAGCAGTCTTGACATCCATTTGGTGTATCTTCCATTTCATCACTACAGCTATAGAAAGTACTGATCTGATGGAAGTGTACCTAGCTATAGGTGATAAGGTTTCTTCATAATCTATTCCTTCTTTCTGAGAGAAACCCTGAGCCACAAATCTTTCCTTATATTTTTCAATGCTACCGCCTACAGCATGCTTGATCTTGTAGATCCATTTGGAAGTTACAACTGACTTCCCTTCTGGTCTTGGGACAACATCTCAAACATCATTCTTCATGATCGATTGATAGTCTTCAATCATAGCATCCTTCCATTCTTTCCATTCTATCGCTTCTTCATAACTGGAAGGTTCTTTATTAATGAAATCACATAGTAATTCTACATACCGAGAGCAGGATCTAGTCCTCTTTCTTTCTCTATGATTCTCTTCTGGAGCCCCATATATTTCCACACCTTGGATAAGTTCTCATACCTAAGCAAGTTTCCTTTTATGAGGATTCTTCTCCAAAGATGGATCTACATGTATTTGTGGTTCTTCGAATTCTCGATCTTCTTCTTGAGCTTCTTCGTTCATGGTTGTATCATGAAATCTAGGTGCTTCTACTTCGGATTCTTCAACAGGTTTCTTTATGGATTTGTTGTAAGCTGTGTCTTCATCAAATGTCACATCCCTGCTGATGTCAATCTTCTTGAATCCTGGGAAGTATATTCTGTAAGCCTTCGAGCTTTCAGAGTATCCCACAAATATACCCTTCTTTCCTGAAGGATATAATTTATTTCTCTTCTCCTTTGGAATGTGTATGTACACTGGACAGTCGAATATTCTGAGATGGCTAACTTTTGGTTTCTTGCCGAAGAAGACTTCTTCAGGAGTCTTGTTCTCAAGTACTCTATGTGGAGTATGGTTCTGTACATACACCGTTGTTCGGGCAGCTTTCGCCTAGAGATGCATAGGAAGGTCTTGATCATGAAGCATTGCTCTTGTAGCTTCCATGATAGTTCTATTCTTCCTTTCTACAATCCCATTCTATTGTGTATTATAAGGGGTGGACAACTCCCTCTCAATCCCTGATTCTTTGCATAGCTCTTTGAATTCATTTGAAGTGAATTCTCTGCCATTATCTGATTGAAAAGTCTTGATCTTCTTTTCAGTGTGATTCTCGATAAAGGCTTTGAATTCCTTGAACTTGTTGAATACTTTGTCTTTTTTCTTCATGAAGTAAACCCGTGTCTTCCTAGAAAAATCATCAATAAAGGAAACATAATATGCATACCCGCTTAGTGAGTCTGATGACATAGGTCCGCATACATCGGAGTGGATGATTTCCAAGATTCCTTTTGCTTTTCTTTCACTTCTTGGAAATGTCTTCTTTGTATTCTTTCCTTGTGCACATCCCTTGTAGACCCCATCATGTTTTGCTTGGATTTCTAGAATACCTTCAACAGCTTTTCTTGCAATAGGTAGTGCTCTGTAATGCACATGTGCAAGCCTTCTATGCCAAAGTTCACTTGGATCTACTATGTCATGGACCAAGGCTTGTTCTGGATGACCCTTTAATTTGTACAATCCTCCTTCTTGTTCTCCAATCAGCACCGCATCATTGATAGTCTTTCCTTTTGGCCACATGATGAGTTGACCATCTATGAATGCAACTCGCATTCCTTTTGCATCTAATGTCGATATGGAGAGGAGGTTCTTCTTGAGTCCTAGCATAAAAAATACTTCCTTCATTATTAGAGACTTTCCAGACTCTAGTTTATAGGAAGATCCCCCACTACCTTTTATTGGATATTGGTAGTCATCTCCTAGCTTCACCTTGTGTGGTGATTCATGTTCTGACAGCCTCACAAAGGATTCCTTGAATCCTGTAATATGTTTGGAAGCCCCGCTATCTATGACCCAATCATTGCTTCCATGAGTAATGTTTCCTGTGAGAACGGAAATCAAAACATATTCATCCTCGCTTGAAGAATCTTCACTTTCATATCTGGTTCTTTTCTTGGATGGTTCATCATCCTCTACAATACGAGCATGATGTCTTCTTTTGTTGCTTCTTTTTGTTAGTTTTTGTTTCTTAGGACAAATCTTTGCATAATGTCCTGCTTCATCTCATGTATAAAATATGACTCTAGACAAATCTTTTCTAGTGTTATCTTTGTGATAGTGCTTACCTCTAAGGTGATTAGATCTTCTTTAGGTTGACTTGGAGTGTACCGTGAGAGCTTGATCTTCACTTCCCATCATTTCTTCTCGAGCTGCTATCCGAGCATATTCTTTAGAACACTCATCCCATAGTCTGCTGAACTTGTCTAACTTATTTCTAGCACAGATTCCTTGGATGAAAGAATCCCATGACCTAGGGAGGCCATTCAAGGTGGTCATCACAATCTCTACATTTTCGACTTCTTCATCTACTGCTTCTAGTTGTTCCTTGATCTGAGAAACTCTTGTGAAGTAAGACTGGATGGTTTCTGCATTTTGAATCTTCACATTCTTCAATTGGTTTCTCATAGTCATCTTCCAGTTTATGTTCTTCCCTTCAAACAATTTGGTTAGGGCATCAAACATAGCTTTAGGTGTCTTTAGGGAGGACACCTGTGGTATGAGATGATCCTTGATAGAATCAGCAATGATTCTCTTTGCCATAACCAAGTTCTTCTTATGTAAGGCCTTAGCCTCATCTCCCTCTAGAACTGGAACCTCCTCATGGATGTAGGAGTCTAACTCATTCTCTTCCAGGACCAGGGAGATCCTATACTTCCAAGCTTGGAAGTTTTCAGATCCCTCAAGATTTTCGCCAAGCTCGGTATGATGAGACATCTTAACTGAGAACCTCAAATGGAAATACAAATATTTTAGATCTTACCAAGTCAAGATGTCGAATCTGAATTTTGAGCTGAAATCCTGCAGAGCTGGTTGAGCAGCAAATTAGGGTTTTTCTTTTCCAGAGTTCTGTCCAACCAAATGCTTTGAAATTGATCCCTAACTTCAATTTTGGGGAGGAGATCAATCCAGGCCTGGGCTCACTGAAAAATTCCTCTTCTGTGAAAATCCCAGATTTTCGACAGCAGTGTCGGGTCCAAAACTGAAAAACCTCAGAATTGGATTCTGCTTCAACAGAAAGATGCACCCTAAGAAGGAGAGTTATTACACCTTAATTTTGCTGAAAATATGTGGAGAGAGATCCACAAAGTAGGAATCCCTAGGTCCCGCAGTTGCACAGTGTATTTTTCTCAAGTTAGCTCTGATACCATGTTAGTTTTTCAACATTCAAGCTAGAATTATGTTAGGATCTTTAACTGAGAGAACAACAAGTACAGCAATCAAACACAAGAGACAATGAACACAGTGTTTTTCCTCGAGGAAACCATAAATGGAGAAAACCCCGCAACTTCCTCAGAGATAGAATCAGCACAAAAGGTAAAACCACAAAACAGTAAGATGCTCTCTTGATATCAATAACCTTCTTCTTGTCTATCCCCAGTGTCTTCTCCTTCCTAAACTATGCACTACACTTGAGTGTGTTTGTGATGTGTTCTAAATAGAGAGTCTAGCTCTCTATTTATACTAATCCTGGCATGACTAAAACCCTACTAGGGCTGACCTATCCTAGGAGAGTCTAATAACCCTAGTTCCCTGGAAATGTGGGGACTTTAACCCTTAGACAATAGGAGGGTTACCCACAATGACTTGGCATTACTTGTTTACATTATTGATTCTTCCGATCGGAACATCGGGGCATGACATAACATGATAACATCCCGGAATAAACATTGGGTTACAATAGATAAGAAATACAAATGAATACATTCCAAAGTTACAATTATGTCAACAATAAGCCCATTTCAAAAGACACATTCACTTCACAGATTGCAGCTGATCCTGAATACCAATTAGAACAAGGGCAGGAATCTTTCTCTATCCCTGTTAATCCTTAGATAATCGTTGTAAATCTTACATAAAAATTTTGTACATAAATAAATTGATATTTTTCTATTATTTTTATCTTTTTCTTTTGCACTTGATCCATTTTTAAAAAAAACTAAAATGTGCAAGGAAGAGCCTAAGGAGTGGTAGTCATTATTGGGCCTATTGACCAGGGTCGTCCTTCTATAACTTCCTGCATCAAAAGAAAATTCCTTGAACAAATCTGTTGAAGCCGCAATACTAAAAAAAAACTTCCTTTATTTCGTTGCACATAGCTGCAACACTGTCAAATCGTTGCCTTTTTCTCGTCTTTTTGCAGATGCAACACCGTAAATTCCCACCCTTTACCCCATTCCACGCAACTGCAACACCATAAATTCCCTCCCTTTACCCCGTTCCACGCAACTGCAACACTGTCAACTTAATTCCTTTTTCCGATTTTGGCAGCCGTGACACCATTTCACTTTTGTCCATTTTCACCTTTTTCGGCAGCTACAACACCATTTCACTTTGGTCCATTTTCACCTTTTCTAGTAGTTACGACACTGTTTCACTTTCATCCATTTACACCTTTTCCAGCAGCTGCAACACCGTTTCACTTTGGTCCATTTTCACCTTTTCTAGCAGCTGCGACAACGTTTCACTTTTGTCCATTTTTACCTTTTCCGACGGCTGCGACTCCGCCAAAATTGGCTGATTTTTCTATAATTCATGGCCGCGACTCTGCTAAACTGCTTGATTTCTCTATGGTCTGTGGATGTGACTCCTCCATTCTTGGCAGAATTATTTGCAACCTTGGTTAGTGACTCCTCCAGATTTGGCTCCAATTCTTGATGGCAGCGATTCTTATTTATTTTTCAGCATTCATTATGTTTCTGACAAAATTGACACGATGATTTTGGTTCGTCGGAAAAAAAGGTCATTCTAGCATACTTGCAATAATGATTAATTTTAAATGGCTTCACTTCACACATGCTACTATTTTCCAAAGGTCACCATTCATCTCATATTTTCGAAGGTATGGTTCTGATTATTTACTTGATTAAGTGTTAACTAGATTTGACAACATTAATCATACCTTCCTTTATGTTCCCATTGTTACACCCGCATATCATTAACTGTACACTCGTATGACTTAATGGCTTTTTATGTTACCTGATAACCGCCACCTTTCCTAATTTGTTATAAAATTCCAAACATTTCTATGCTCTCAAACTTTATGAATTTACCCAACTCCACTGTCAGTTGTTCATGCGTACTCTGTTCTTTAACCCCCATTGTCGGGACCTGTAATCTGTCGGACTGAGAAACACTTCTGAAGTCAAACAAACATGGGTATCCCAGCTCAACATGAACCTCCAAATACGCAAGAACTAAGAAGAAATGTCAAATTTTTCGCTATTTTTGAAGCTGTAGGTTGGACTGAATTCTTCCAATGCATGAATGGGTTTCATCGTGAGACATCTCTACAGTTTTCCTTAAATATTACCGAAACCCACTCAGAGGTTCGATGGTTATGTATCAAAGTCTCTGAAGCAATAGTGATCGAGGTCACTAGCCTTCCTTAGGTAGGAAGAGACTGGTTTGGTCAAAGAACCCCTAATGCTACCGCAGTACAGGATTTTCAGAGAGAGGGGGAGCACATTTGACAGTCACAGAGAGGGATAGCATTACAGTCACTGCCTTGGCCATGGGATCAAGTAGCAATTTTCCTTAATAAATATATCACCTGTGAAGGTAGGTATCAAATGGTTTATTACTCTAAATTTCCTTTATTATCTCATCTTCGTCATAGGGCCTTATTGAACATTCCATTTTACCTATTCAATGATTTACACCATATGGTGGGGTTTGTTAGAACAGCCAAGCATACAAAATCCTCCCTTACCCACCATGGTCTAATAAAATTAATAATTTTACGAGCCTTAACTCAACGGAACCAAACCTGGGATCAATTCAGAGGTCAAATTCAGGAACCCACCCTTTTGCCTGGTGTTCCAATAGAAGAAGAAGTAGAAGTACCTGTACTAGTGGGGCTTGTTCAAAATCAAGAAGAGCCTGCCAATCAATAGTTGGGGGGAAATGAAGAACAACAGGAGGTTTAGAGTCCCTCCAATTTAGTTGTGGGGGGCGGGGGGTAAATGATACTATATTGGGGGATCAGTCAGAAGAAAAAGCAACACAATTGGAGGAAAATGCACAAGAAAACCCTGTAGAGAGATTAAATAATATGGAAGCTCTGACAATAGAGGCTGAAACAGGGAGCAGCATTAGATGTTGTGACAACTGAGGCCGAGGATGTTAGAACCATGATAACATAAGAAAACATGGAGGTGTTGACCATTGAACCTTCCCCTGAATGGGGAGGAACTCTGATTGAGAAATATTAGGAAAACGCTGAGACAGAGGATATCCCTTCCACATCAGCTACAAATCTGGAAATTTCAGCACCATGGAGGAAAAGGAGGAGATCAAAAGAAGAAATAGAGGCATCACCACCAATAAGATGAAAAAGAACCAGGTCAGTTACAACGGCAGAAGCAACACGGGAAAGATGGGAAACCATAGAAGCATAGATTGAATTCCCCACTCTAAGACCCAAAGCAAATGATGCCCCACAAGAACCATCTGCTAAAAAACCTCAAATTGAGGGACTTCTGTATGAAAATGGGTTATTAAAGGAGGAAGTACAATCACTACTGAAAGAACTAGAAAATTGGAAGGAAGCATGCAAGAAACATATGGAAAGGAAGCTGCACACACTGGTTGAAGCTGCAGACCAATTATAACGATCAACTGCTGCTGAGGATGGTGATGAGGAAGAAAGAGTGGTTTGTCTTGTGTGTAGAGAAATATTTAACCAGTCAGGCTACAAAGTCATAGTTCATGCCTTTGTGACACAACAACCTGTACCTACAGCTATGGAAGAACAAGGACAACCTGATTGGAAGGATGGTGAAGCTGCCCAAGAGAAACTCTAGCAAAGGGAAGTAGTAGATAAACAGGGTGTTGATACAAAAGAACCAACATCTTCGAATATTCCTGTTGAAGTTGCCACCCAAATTGGGACATGTGAACCAAAGGCCGATATTATTTTTGATTATGTTGAAGAAGCCTGCATTGTGACTCTTGAACCTTCTTAGGGCAAAAACTAATAGAGATGGAACCCCATCAATAGAATGATAATGAGGTTGAATAGGATGTTGATACACAAGAGCCAACATCCTTGAATATTCTTGTTGAAGTTGCCACCCAAATGGGGGAAGAGGAACTAGAGATTGAAAATATTATGGAATTTAATGAAGAAGTTTGCACTGTGACTCCTGAACCATCTCAAGGCACAAAGATAATAGAAATGGAATCCCAATAGCAGGAAAATGAGGAAGTTAACCAGGATGTTGCTACACAAGAACCAATATCCCTGGAAATTTCTGTGGAGACTCTCAGGCTGCAACAAGAAGACAATCCCGGAATGGACATCGTTCTTGATTTGGATTTAGGAGAGGATGAACAAATACAATGAAAATCCTTAGGGGACACTAAAATCCTCAAGGAACAGCTCCATATTGCAAAAGACATGAAAGCAACTCTATAATCCTAGCAGCATGAAGAAAGAGAAGGGAAGGGCTCTCTTACACAAGAACCAGTGGCCTTGCATCCCACTGTGAAAGCTGCAGCTGACAATCAGGCAGCTAAGGAGATTAAAATTCAGAAGGAGGTTGTCACACAAGAACCAACATCCTCGCAATTGGCTACTGAATTTGCTATAGGAAAACTCCAAAGAGAGGATGTTGTTACACAAGAACTAGCATCTCCAGAAGTTGTTTCAGAAACACCTATGGTTGAAGTTGCTGCAGGAGAAATTCTAGGAAGGGACATTGTTACACAACAACCAGTACCCCCAGAAGTGATTTTAGAAGTACACGATGTTCAATTTGGCAGATCAAGTGATAAGGTATGGACTCAACTTCCTCAAAATTTTCTCAATTTGGATTCTGATAATGAAGAATATTCTCAAGATGAAGAAATCATGAAGCTGACAAAAGAACTCTCAATCCTAAGAATAGAAGTGAGGAAGTGGAGGATTCAGGTGGAGAGATATCAAGAAGGGATGCTTTCCCTCACTTAACATAGAAATACCATCAAGGAATTGAAGGAAAAATGGGCAAAAGAACTCATGACTTAGAAAATCCATGGGGAAGAGTTACAAAAGGAGCTAAAGGAGCTGAAAAAGTTCAAGTCCATGCAGGTGGAAAAAGATCAGTTGTATACTCATTCTCAGAAATTGTTGGGTACCTGAGTACCATCTTCCTCTTACCCTGTATTTTTATTTGAGTAGTTCATTTGGTTTAAACTGAGGGCTATAAAATAAGGGAGACCATATGAAATAGCAACCTCGGCTAAATTCCTAGAAACATTTCTTGGAAGTGACTTTGAGGACCAGAATTTGTTATGTGAGCTTTACTTGCATGAGTTGGCTTGCCCTTTGAACCGCCATTCAAATCCTATCCCTTTCTTAGGTGATGTTCAGCTGAGGACTTCTTCCTCCTTTGTGAGCAATCATGTGCAGTGGGAAAGATATTTCAAAACTTTCTCTCATAATGAGGCCCACTCTAATCTTTGGATTCGAAGCGAACCTCAGAATCCTTGTCTTCTCCTTGCCCATCATCAGAGTGTACTTTCGTGTCCCATCCAAACTCAGCATATAATGGAACTTCAAGAAAGGGTTGTTTCTACTTGTGTCAGCCATATTTCCATTCATCAACGAGTGGCTTTGGAAGGTAGCCAGCACATATGGTTGGTTGCCTTTCAACCCTTAGAAATAGGGACCCCTACTGTTACATGAATTTTGAACAGGCACTTTCTAGGGTTAATGGATATGTTGGATGCATGAAGGAATGTGGGGTTAATTAGCTGGGACTCAAATTCAAATTTACTCTCATTTAGTGGCCAACAAAACTGTACAGGGGATATTTCTTGTTAACAAGAGAAGAAGAGCAGATGTGTTGGATATATTGGGTTGTCCATAAGTGATTTATAGAAAAAAAAGGGAACATCTGAATTCCCATACAATTTGTATTCTCTCCATGAACAAAGCACAATGTCAGATTCAGATTCAGAATAATGGAGGTTGTTGCATGAGGACATGCAATAGGACAGTTGGGGGGAGATGTTGGGCCCAAAAATGACCCCTTTTGACCACCCTTATCTACCTCTGTTTGCCTCATCCTACTCTATCATGCATACCAAACAGATGTTTTTCCTTCACTTGGTCCCTCAAGTCATGAAGGTATGGTTAATCATTGTCTTATTTTATTAATGCTTAGGATTCAAGTAATCAGGGCTTTACATCTTAAATTATGCTAACATATGGTGGTTTTATAAAGATAATTCAAGATGTAAAGGATATAGGTGTAGCGAGATGAACATGCGAAAGGAGGGATGGACATTCATTGCTGAGTTGATCACCATCCATTCTAGTGTTGCCCAAAGAACGCGGTCCAAGGGTATTATTCCATGCAAGCTGTACAAGGGTAGCTGCAACAGGCTGCAACAGATTTGAAGAAAATAGTACGCCACTACTCAAAATTAGCTGCAATCCACGGAGTATCTTCTCAATTAATCATTATCATTATTTATGGCTCGAATAACAGCTTTCCTAGATCTTCTGCTCTCATCTTGCCACGATTGTAACAACTCATTGTAATTAGGGCTGCCTAAAGATCAAAGATCTTCATGGATACCTGATAATAGCAGGAAGATGTTATGGTTGTAATTGTATAAATACTGGGAACTATTCTGAGCCAGGGGATGAAAATTTAACCAAAGTATTGTATCCGTTGTGACTAAGGTTGTGTGCTCATCTGCCACTTTTAATACAAGGAGTTTGATTCTTCAGATCTCGGTGTTTTAACGTGTGTTACTTCCACCATCTCTGTGTAAAGGCTAGGCCCACCTTCCCACGGGGATTGTTTAGTTAATTAGGTATTTTATTTATTCTGTTGAGTGATTTTGTGATAACTTTCTTTATTTACAGTAAGCTGCAATAGTTATCGATTTGATGTGTGTCATTTGAATGATCAGTAATTGCATCTCTTGTAAAACTGCTTTGGTGTGGTGTATCAGTCGACTGTATAGGTTAATTTTCTTTTATGCAACTTTGTTATAGCTCTAACATCTCTGTTCATCCCTAGTTATTTCAATTGTTGTTTTCTTTAGATCTTTCAGTTTGTTCCTTCGCATTTATAATTGCAGAATTTAATTCCTGTACTTTGAATTTCTAGAATAGCTAAATCAAGATAGTTGGATGGATCTTTAGATGGTTTGGTAATTAGGGATTTTACTTTCTGCAAAATTAATCTAGATGTTATCTCCTGAATCTTTTAGTTCTAGATTAAGAATCGTAAGAAGGTACTTGTGATTGCATTCTTGAGAAGGTCAATTAGATTAAGTGGATTATGGGATGAGTGTGGTTGAACAAGAAAGTAGGCTCATTTACTTACATCATCATCTACCTAGTGTTTAAAGCATATACAGTGCATATTATCCTTGAAATAAGAGACTTCCCTGGGTTGACAATTTATATTGAACACTCTGTATGTTGGATTTAATTAACTTGCATATAGGGTGCCCAACAGTGGGTATGTATTTAACCTATTTGGAAGACTTATTAGTTGGATGAGAAACAAGGGATTGGGGTCTATTTTCTAAATCAAGTTAATGGATTAGGGTATTGTAGGCTAAAAAATACCTATATTTTATTGTGAATAATTCATAATGATAATGACAAATTAGGAGGTGTTACTCCAAGGTTTGTTGGTTTTCTCGGTTAAGGGTTGTTAGGGTAAATCTCTATGTTTTATGTGTGATTGCTATGCTGTAATATTTATTTTTCTCAAAAGAGTATGTATGCTTTGCTTCTCTGCATAGATTTAAAATTTACAAGGATCTTTTTTAAGTCCATAAACATATTCCTCAAGTAGAAAAAACAAGATATTTCTGGACAAGTCAAGCACCTTGTCTTAGGAACACACACAAAAATATAGCACATAAACACACCAATGTATTACATCATAAACAGTGTATTGTTGTGGATCCAGGTGCAAAACCCACTAGAACATCACAAGAATATTGGGAGAAATTAGAAAGAAAGGAAACAAGTACAATTAGACTGTTATTATCAAACTCTATGTTGTTGAACGTATATGGAGAACATAGTGTAGTAAATTTGTGGACGATGTTAGGGGGTTTATATCAATTAAAATTCATTGTAAACAAGTTGTTTCTACAAAATAAACTGTATCATCTTAGAATGGAGGATAATGGCACAGTGACAAAGAATCTAAATGTATACAATACTTTGGTAATTCAAATAACCTTCGTTTGTATTAAAATGGTCAAAGAAGATAAATTTATTACATTATTGTGTTCTTTTCCAAATTCTTGGGACACCTTAATTGTAGCAATATGTAGTGCTAGTCAAGTGACCTTAAAATTTGATGAGATAGTATCATCCCTACTATCACAAGAGATGAGGTTGAAAACCATGGATACACATAGCATGGATTCCTTGTCTGTGAGAGGTTTCCACCAGGAGAGAAACAAAAATAAGGAATCTCAAGGGATATCTAAATCTAAGGGTGGATCTAAATCCCTAGGAAAAGGTATAAGGAAGTGTTGGAAATGAGGTAAATCTAGGCACTATAAAAATGACTGCAGATCTAAGAATGTTGATAAATAAAAGGGATCTAAGGATAACCCTTCCACAGAAGAAAAGACCTCAAAACAAGGATGGGATGTGTATCTAGATTCCACGGGTAATCATTCAGAATGTGATAGATGGATTATTGACTATGGTGAATCATGTCATATGACCCCTCATAGGGAGTGGTTCCATGATAATGAATAGTAAAATCGAGGAGACGTGTACTTGAGAGATGATTCACCAACCAGTATCATTGGATGTGGTAGAGTCAAGTTGAAACTCAAGGATGGAAGGATTAGAAATATACCCGGAGTGCTACACATTCCAAATCTAGAGAGAAACTTCATATTTGTCGGAAAGATGGATATTGTAGGTGGAAAGAATGTGTGTGTAGATGGTGTTTGGTGATGATGTTTCAGTATGGAACTCTGTACAAAATATTGGGAAGCACCATCATCAATGAATGTAACATCTATGGTGTTCCTAAGGGAGTAGTTAAAGATGATAGAACTCTGACTGCATTAGGAGAAAAGACAGTGTTATGGAATCGAAGATTAGGGATATCATAGAAAAGGGCCTTCGAGCAATACACGGTAAAGGTATGGTTGAAGGTATGACTTATTGCACTCTACATTTTTATTTTTGTTAACATGGCATATATGGAAAAAAAACCGAGTAATATTTGCATATGGTGCTATAAGAGAAAATTGAATTTTAGAGTTAATACGCAGTGATGTGTTTGGACCTATGCTTGTTCCATCATTAGATAGATATGTGTATTATGTTTCATTTATAAGTTATTTCTCAATGCACACATCGATTTGTTTCCTTTGAAAGAAATATCAAGTATTTTCCAAGTTTAAAGAATTTAAGGCTCTTGTATAGAATCAAACAGAAAATAAAATAAAGGTGTTGAGGACAGATAATGGTGGAGAGTTCTGCAGGAATGAATTCAAGGAATTATATAAGAAGAATGGTATATCCAGGAAGAAGAATAAGCCATAAACACCTCAATAGAAAGGAGTTTGCAAGAGGAGGAATAGGATGTTGAGGGAAAAGAAAAGGAACAAACTAAGTAGTGCTAGGATAGGACAAGAATTACGGGTAGAAGCAGTGGATACAACATGTTACTTTGTAAATTGATCACCCACTTTATCATTGGTTGACAAAACTCTATAAGAGGTATGGACTGGTAAGAAGCCCTCTATTAAGCATTTTAAATTATTTGGTTGTGATTCTTATGTACATGTTCCAAAGGAGAAACAGAGCAAGTTGGATAACAAAGATGAAAAATGTATCTTTAATGGTTATAAATATGGTATGAAAGGTTATAAGCTTTGGAATCCTGTAACCAAAAAAGACAATTTACAGGTGAGATGTTGTGTTTAGAGAGGTCAAAGAAATCCCCAAATAGGAAGGAAATCCAATGGAAAAGGAGCCAAACATAGTAAAGTTTGAATTAGAGAATGAAGCATATGACTCAACAGAAGAAGTTGAAGAAGATGAAGAAGAAGAAGAACCTCATACCCCAATTTTTAGGAGATCATCTTGAAAAAGAAGGAAACTAGAAAGGTGTTCCCCTCCTAATTTTCCTTCTAGTTTTTCTTTATCTATTACTGATGATGTTCCTAGAAATGTGAAGGAATTTGTTGATTAATAGGATAGTGATCTTTGTAAGAAGACCATGATTGAAGAAATAGATGCTTTGGACAAAAAAATCTTAGGATCTAGTATAGTTACCAACTGGAAGAAACATTGTTGGTATAAAATGGTCGTTTAAAAGGAAGTCGAATGCGGAAGGTATAGTGGATAAGTACAAATATTTCTTGGTACAAAATGAATATTCTTAGGTAGAGGGAATTTATTTTGGTGATATATTTTCTCCAATTGCAAAATTAAATTCTATTAGATTTCTTCTTTCTATTGCTATTGCTTGATATTGAAGTAGAGAAGATGGATGTGAAGGAAACATTCTTACATGGGGATATAAAAGAAGAATTCTACATGAAACAACCAGAAGGGTTCATAGTAAAGGGGAAGAAAGAGTTGCTATGTAAACTAAAGAATCCCCTTTCTAGTCTAAAGAAATATCCAAGGATGTGGTACCAAAATTTTGACGCATACATACTTGGATTGAGGTTTGTGAGAAGCAAATTTGATCACTGTGTATACTCTAAATGGGTTTGTGATCACTTCATCAGAATAATACTATATGTTGATGGCATGTTGTTGATTGGAAAAAAAATATATATGAAAGATCTCGATGCTGCAAACTTCATTCTAGGAATGGAGATAGGAATAGATAATGCAAACATGAAGATATGTTGAGAGGGTAATACAAAGATTGAGACAATACTAAAAATATTTAACATGCACAGAAGTAAGTCAGTTAAGGTTTCTATTCCTATAGGTGTATATTTATATGTATATCAATGCCCAAAGACACATGAAGAGGATGTAGTTATTTCACGAGTTCATATGCCAATGCAGTTGGAATTTTGATTTATGCAATGATATGTACTAGATGTGACATTGCTCATGCAATGGGAGTTTTGAGCAAATATATTTCAAAATCAGGGAAAGAGCTTTAGACAAATGTAAAGAGGCTCTTCATATATTTGTGTGGCACCACATATTATGCAATCGTCTACAAAGGAAGACCTAGACTAGATAGAGTAATAGATGTACATGGATTTTTTGATGCTGAGTGCATTGGATATATTTATTACAGAAGGTCTACAAGTGGGTATGTATTTAACCTATTTGGAAGACCTATTAGTTGGATGAGAAACAAGGGATTGGGGTCTATTTTCTAAATCAAGTTAATGGATTAGGGTATTGTAGGCTAAAAAATACCTATATTTTATTGTGAGTAATTCATAATGATAATGAGAAACTAGGAGGTGTTGCTCCAAGGTTTGTTGGTTTTCTCGGTTAAGGGTTTTTAGGGTAAATCTATATGTTTTATGTGTGATTGCTATGGTGTAATATTTATTTTTCTCAAAAGAGTATGTATGCTCTTCTTCTCTGCACAGATTTAAAATTTACAAGGATCTTGTTTAAGTCCATAAAGATATTCCTCAAGTAGAAAAAACAAGATATTTCTAGACAAGTCAAGCACCTTAAGGAACACACACAAAAATATAGCACATAAACACATCAATTTATTACATCATTATGTTACGGAGAGAAATTCCTATGGCTTGGGGTACCACAACAGACAGCTAGACTCCAGAAATCAATCTTCTCCAATATGCAATAGAAATAAACAATC
>LPNX011003310.1:377997-434424 GCA_001517045.1 Pseudotsuga menziesii
ATTGAAGGGTCGAATCCGTGCGATCTCGAGGCATATGGAAGGCCAGGAGTCATATGAGTCGGATCCAAGTCAAGGAACGCTCCAAAAGGATTTGGATTATGCACACATCCCGATGTACGCGACTATCGAGGGAATACCCGCGTATGTACGCGGTTATCGGGGAAAAAGCCGCGTATATCAATATTATAATGTTTTTAGGGATGATCAAGGTAACATCAAAAGATATAAAGTGGTCCAAAGGGGCTAATGAGTCTGCAGCGGGACAAGGGAAGGCCATACAATGTGTGATTCACCTAGTGTGGTGAAATCCGCTATAACACATTAAAACACTTAGAGATGGAAAGAAGTAATTTCCCCAACTAACACAACCACTTGAGCAATGTATTAATGCAAAAGGAAAATAGTTTACATATAGGTTTATCACAACCAATCATTAGAAAATTATTGCACGTTCTCTTTAAATAACATTATGGACCAATGGGGTGGTAATCAATGAATCAATATAGCCATCAATATCAATGAGAAAATGAACCATTGGATAACTTTATCTCTAGTTTACTATCATATTACATAAGTACAATGCATACTAAACAAACACACTTTATATAAATGCAAATTAGATTAAGTTCATCTTAACTAACTGCTAAGTGTTCAAATATCATAACATTCACATGACATGGGATTTTTAAGTTTGTTGAAAAACCCTTAATATGATTCAATTCCCTTCTTCTTCTAAAATTCATTGAATATTGGGATGTGGATGTGGAATCCTTATTGATATACGAAGAGAAAACAAATATAATTTTATATGATGCATAATTCATGATAGGGATACCGTATGTCATATTGGTTTTCATCCAACCGATTAGGCAGTGGGATAGGGATACATATAACTTACTTGATATCCATAACTGAAAATGTCATGAAATGGACAATTCACATTCAAAATTTCAAATGTTCCTTATTTTTTGAGATGGTCCTTATGTTACACATGCACCATGATATTAGATATATAGAACCAAGGGATCCCCACATGATATGGTTGAGGTACTTTATGACCACATGTAGGGGAAACCTCATGAGAAATGACTATCAAGCTAGTTTTTTTTCTTAGTGGCAACAACTCCGAATGGTGATCGAGGACTATACATAAGTGGATGTGGATTATGTAAAGGTGATGATAATACAATGCGTGCGCCCACGCACACACACACAGACATATATATATCCGTGGCTTTTCTAATGATTATGTTGAATGAATTTGATGTTAACTTGGAATTTGATTTGTAGTATTATCTACAAATCCATTGAGACTCCTGGGATTATGAATGAATGAAATGTTTTTAAACTATCTAAGCAATTGTTTGAACTACAGATATTTTCTAAACAAGGAAAGATCATGCAGTCGATAATAATTATTTAAGTGAGATAAGTAACTGTGAATCCAAATGAACACAAAGGGGTCAAATGTTAAATTGGAAGGCATTAATGAGAAAGCTAATCATAAATTGATCATATTTCAGTTGGCTATCATTAACAATGTCATTGCATACAATGCTCACATGGAACCATGCATGAAGAGGATTAAATGAAGCAAGTTGATGAATCGATATTATGAGTATATTGATTTCCACCATTAATGTAACAAATGTAACATAAGTGGTGAAAATCCGACTAAGAAGGAAAAGAAAGAAAACCAAAACAAAAATATACATTGAATGCATGCAAAGACTAACTATTGATACATGTTGTCAGATGCAACAATCCTAAGGATATAATTGTTTCAAATATAACTAATTGTGGAGGTTCTTTAGGAGTTCACCATATGAACCAATTAGAAAAAATAACCCATTCACCAAACATTATTTGATGTAGTAAGGACCCTACCACCCTACCACTGGGACTAAAAATTCCACCAACCAAGTTTATCATGGTCTTCATCATAAACAAGGACTAGATCATGTCACAAAAGGAGCAAGAGTAAACACAATGATCATAAAGTGCTTTTGAGTGTTTCTCAGCATTCTCATTTTTTTGCAAGGTGGCATAATAATATTTGTTATCAAATTTCAAGGTGATGAGTCCTTGTTACATAGTAGATATGACTAATAAATGTTTGATGGCTAAATGTAGGGTGAGGATTCACTACTCAATATGTAAAATCACTTCAACCCCATACACAAGGTGGAAGGGAGTAAAGCTAGTGGCAATCTTAGTAGATGTCATATCGCCCAACTGAGCCGGAAAAAACTAATCAATTGTATTTTTGCTTGGAAGTCATCCACTATAGCATGGTTTTGAGAATTTATAGATGGCCTCAATTAGCCATTATACTCTTGAAATTGTACGAGAATAAAATATGATGTTGAAATCATAAATGGATGGCAAGCTCATCCTAAACTACATCTTTAAAATTTTAGAGAATAGATGTTTTTCCAAATCAAGTGACAATAAGGTTTTAAAAAATGGGTTATTGTGGAAACAAGGTTGTTGCATTTCAACATGGTCTTTGTCCATTTGGTGAAATAGTCAATAGCCACACCGATATATTTATGGCCACCAGTTCACATGGGTTTGCACTCCATAAAGCCAATTACACATTTGCATACTGTACTAGAAATTATTACAAGGTGTAAGGCCAAAGGTTCCCATTCCCTAGGTGCAAAAAGATAGCAATTGTGGAAGTGTTTAACTGCATGGATGCAACCAAAAAACAAGGTAGGCCAAAAACAACTAGTTGGAACAATTTTTGGGGGTAATTATAATGCATGAGAGGTGACCACAACAAGCATCATTGTGAGAATCATTTAAAATTCTTTCATTCTCACCAAGGAGAGACAATGATGGAAAATAATGTTGATTTATCATCTATATAGGGAATAACTAATGAGGAGATATCAAGCAGATTCGATGAAATCAATGATTGGATTTGATAAGTCAAAGGACGTCAATTATTAGTTCTAAGGATGAAAATAGGTAAAATAAGATTTAATCTCCGACATGCGCCCCTTTCCTCTTTCCCTCTATAGAAATCATAGCCTCTTTAGTGCTCTTTATACTACAATCTTGGACCATTATATTTTTATCCAACATAATATTTATGTAGCTAATTTAAATCTTCATAATAAACCTAATTCATGGTCCTACATAGATATTTACAATAATGATTTTCCTAAAGTTTAACAATAAGAATCTTTACTAACATATTTAAATCATTTATATGATCCAATTTAATATATATAGAGTCAAAAGTAAGGAATTATAGTGAAGTTAGCATTTTTATATTAAAAATCAAAAGAGTCAAAAGTCAAAAGTAAGGTCACTACAGTGAAGTTAACATTTTTATATATTTAATATATATAGAGTCAAAAGTAAGGTCACTACAGTGAAGTTAACATTTTTATATTAAAAATCAAATCCAAATGGACAATACTTAATGAACGCTTCACCTTTATGATAGCCATACATTACTAATATCTAAAGGACACCAACACTATACTAATTTAATATATATATAATCGACTATACTGCGAAATAAAATATAAAAAAGAGAGAGGACATAAGTGACAAAAATATATAGTAAACAGCGACAACATTTCGTTGCTCACTGGAGACGGCGAATTTTGAAGGGTCTGGAGGCAGTGGGATCGTCGTCGTGGTGTATTGGTGAAAGAGGACGACGAGGCTCACGATTTGTGTAGCTATATGCAGGAGGAGACGGCGGATATACAACTGAGTGGTCGTCGTCCTCCTCCTCGTCTGAATCTGAAGCTGAAGTTGAAGTTAAAGGCATATTATTCATGAATCTAAAGAAATCATGACGTGCATCTTGCTCTTCTGGCCCATCTGGCTGAGCTTCATCATCTTCTTGGCCGTCACGTGCGTTTCCCTGAGCTTCATCATCTTCTTGGCCCTCACGTGCATGCAGTACTTCATCATCTTCTTGGCCCTCAGGTGCGTGCATTACTTCATCTTCTTCGCCATCTATATCTCTATTTATATCGCCATCTGCTTCTGCTTTAGTGGTGGGCGTGGCGATGGACAGAGGAGGTGGAGAGCGGGCGTATACGTATGTATATGCACCGATTCCATCCGAAGTTTGTTTCTGGAGATAATCAAGAAAATGAGAACGTTGGGAGGGTGAGGCGAGAACGAGAGGGGGGACTGGCCACGGCATTGAAATGGAAATGAGAAACATTATTTGTGCATTTGATTCATGCAATACGGAGGGGAGTTGAAGGCTGAATGTTTTTCTACCCTCTCCATCTCCATCTCCATCTCCATCTCCGTTGGCGCTATTATTTGTGTAATTGTAGTCTGGAGAAAAGAGAGGGGGCTCTGCCTGTGCTCTGTCTGCCCAGCCGAATCGCTGCATGTGTTCTCTCACCCAGGCGCAGGAGCAGGAGAAGGAGGCATGGTGATGGGAGGCATGAAAAGGGGAACTGTTGTTAGAGCGTGTGAGGCATTTGTCCAAAATGTTCCAAGCCCCGCGTGCAAACCAACTGCTGCGTTCTCCGTCACGGGATCCATGTAGCTCCTCATATCCAACTGCAAGTCCATTGTTTATACACAGCGCACTCAAAATCAGTTGCTAGAAACCTCTCAATAATTTATTTGCTTCTATTTACTTAGCACGGACAAAGACACGACTTTTTCTCATGGGATGCCACTCCACAAATGATTTGTTAACATTGTCAGTTGCAATTAATACAGACGATGGGTTAACTTTATCTTGAAATTGATACTAAAAAATAGGAGAGCGAGTGATAAACCAAATTAGCCGACGAGGGGCCTCCATTCTCAGTTTATCTTGAAATTAATACTAAAAATAGTAGAGTGAGTTAAAAACCAAATTGATCAACGAGGGCGATGGGCCTTGTACCCACTTCTGCTCTCAACTTATGTCGTATGTCGGCGTTGTAGCCACTTTCGATGTCAATCTATGGAGCTGGTAATAAATCAATCACCTTTAATATTGCTCATTATATTTGAAAGTTACAATTGAAACTAAGTATGGTTTATCTTCCCAAAATAGAAAGTAGTCAATAAGTGTTTGAAAACTTATTTGCCAAACAACAAGTGGATAGGGTATCACGTGTTTTTTCTGCTTTATATATAAATATTACTCAAAATTCATTTCCAACAAAAACTAGCACATAATTAAGGTTCACTAGCTAGCTCGTACTCTTTAATTATGGGACTACTAGTTGTTAGGGTTATTTGAGGCTTGGCTCAAGTGAAAGGTCACCGCACCTTAAGAGGCAAGTAAACATTTATCACTACCAGTAATTACGGTTATTTGAGGCTTGGCTCAAGTGAAATGTCACCCCTCCTTAAGAGGCAGGTAAACATTTATTTCTATTGGATTGTCATAATACAAGGATTTATTCTACAACATTTCATTTCAAATTTGTTTGTGTTTTGTTATTTACACTATAATTTCTAGTTTCTTACATAATAAATCTATGTATACCAACTTGTGTTCTAAGTTTAAGGCTTGAATAACACTAAGTACATCAATTGTTATCATTTTTTCTAGTCATCAATCTTTTCTTAAAAATGTTCTTGATACTTGATTGATATTAATTATTTGATGAGTTAATCAATATAGACCCATTTTACTATGTTTCTACAAAGTGTCGAGATGGACAAAACCTCACCCACATATTTAGAGAATCTAAATTCCCAAAAACTAGGTGATTACTTGACTTGAAACACTAGAAAACAGTTTGGGAGAGAGTGCAACTTAAGAGGAATGATTGGAGGTCAAAGTTCAAATTTGGCATGAAGGATTGGACCTCTAATTTATGTAGGTTTGATTCAATAATTTTTTCAAACAGTTTACATGAAACCTTGACTCACACTATGACTCGCTCAAATTGGCAAACTGAATCCAGGAGACAATCTCAAATCCTATAGTAGGAAATGGAACGATTTCAATTGGATACAAACCAACACAAGGATATGGCCTGCAGTGGGAATCTACATGCATACAAACTTTGATCATAGGGGTTTAGAGTCCATACATACTGCAATGGTTAGATTCTCTGCGTATGTCACGCCCAGGATGGTCCTAAGATATCATAGTTTTAGTCCACGTGACTTCTTTGGAAACCTAGAGGCTAATGGTTTTTCAATGGATGTATCTAGACTCTAATATAGTACTATATCTATTGAAATACACTTGGTTCATAGTTTGGAAGGTTATTTTCTGGTTTGGATGGACTTGGGAAAATTTTGACAATTTAGAACTAGGTTTAGGTATAATTTTGTATTATATTTCCAATTGTACCTTCACATTTTGAAATAGATGAGAAGAAGTTAGTCTATAACAGAAAAAACCAAAATAGTCATATTTTTCAGGTCAACTAGCTAAGCGATTTTTCAAGCATCTTCAAATTGTAAGTTGTGCACATGAATTATAAAACCAATGTTGGGGATGGGATATGTAGTCCCCCCTACCTGTATCACTTTCCATAATTCGAATTGAAGTTCATTATCTTCACATATGCTTCAAAAACGGAAAGCTAGTAAAAACTCGAATACAATGAGCATATGTGAATTCAAACACACGAAAACAAAAGAGAAATTGCAGACATTGGGAATATCTAATATTTTATTAATATCAAACCAACAACATTGCAAACATTAGGAAAGAGAGGTGCTCAAGTTTTAAAAGGAAAAAGAGAAGATTCACGAAGCTTCTCCAAGGTCATCTTTGTGGCACACTCATCCCTACACTCTTGGACTACCTGGGCTCAAGATCCATACTTTTAGGATCTCCCTTCCACCTTACACATGAGAATCTAAATCATTTCTATCCTCCTAAGGGCTATAAGTAGTGGCTCACCCCCCATGGGTAAAGAGAGTAAAGTTATGCTACAACACCAAATTTCTGGCCAAATAGGGTGAGAATTAGAAAGACAAGTTGAAGCTTTAAAAGAAAGACTTTGCTTGAGTGGAGACATTCCAACACTAAGGCATATCAGTTGTAATCTCTCTCTTGTTTTTATTGATGCAATAAAATTTCCTTTCCCATATTCCTTATTGTGTTCTAATCACTAGTTTTATTATGAAACTCCTTAGTCATTGGTATGACATAGTAGATTGTATTTGGTACTCTTGATCTTTTGTGCTTTTTGATGTGTTTTTGCAGGTGGAGATCTAGTACTCTCAAAGGATGTAACATCACACTTTGTAACAGGTGAAATTTTTATTCCAAACATCTACATATCTGAGGGAAAGTATTGTTTATTGTTGTTAATTGTGAAGGATTTCAAACTAGGGAAACAACTCATGTCCGTAGGAGGTGAGTATTTCTAGCAACAAATTCGGCGACTCTGCTGGGGAAGATATTCAGAATTTATTATCTTTCTTGGTTCTTAGTTGTTTCCTTGATCTCAAACTTCAATTTTTCATTTGATTAGATCTGCTAATTACTTAGTGAGATTTGGCTTCAGTTTTCCCATATCTTCCTAGATCTGAATCATATGCTTCATTTCCTTACATTTTTTATTTGATGCTTAATATTGAAAATTAATTTCCTTTTTTTTCTTGATGTTTTGTTTTGAAACCTAGAGGAAACATCGCACATTTGATAAGGAAAAGAAGCGATGCCACCAGATAAGTTCAAAGTACAACAGGTGGTGCCACCTCTATGTTCTTGAAGGCAAGAAGCAGTGTTCAAGAAGTAACACTCTATTCATCACTTCTGAGAAGCAGTCCTAGGTAGGATTTTGACCTCTGTTCAAATTTGAAAGTTAGCATGATTTTTTTCTTTTTCTGAATGTGTTTCTGGATTTAGTACTAATAATTGACTATGTATTCAAACTCTTGAAAGTGTTAAGAACTTGTTTCATTTATTTCAAAAGCTAGTTTGTTTCGGCTTGTTCAGTTGCTTGATATGCTTGGTTTTTGTTTTGAAAGAGTACTTGAAAGTTATATAGTCAGATATCTAAGTGTTGTTTGATCAACTGAAAATAATTATTTTTCTTTTGGTTTATTATATTTGTTCTTCACAGGTTAATAGAATATTGCTTTTACTTTTGATTAAGAAGAAAATTTTGAGATTGATCATAAATTTGTGTTTAAGATTGAATCATTGAGTACTTGAGTAGTTGTATAAACTTTCAAGCATTCATATTTTTTTCCTTCTTTACATGCTCTTTTCTCAATAAAAAATATATATCATGGTTAAAAATGTATATGATGTATATATTGTAATTAATCATGGTGTGGATCTAAAGGAAAAATCCCCACCATCAATTTAACATTTTATGTTCTGGTGATTAAAATCGTTGCCAATGGTATGTTCGTGCTAAGCCAACACATTCTAATTTTTGCATCATGTAAATATGCATTTTAATTGAAATACCCACAACCAGCTATGTCAATGCAACCATAATGAAAAGGTCATGATTTTCCTAAGGAATAGGGAGGGGAATTATTTAAACCTTTGGGCCAATGGGGAAAATCCAAATGTCAAAGGGAGAAGCCATCAAACATTCAACCAACTTTCTTGTCTCATTCACCCAATCATTTAATTCTACCAGAAATTGGTTGAAGTAGTTATTGTATGGGGATGGGAGGAGTATGGGAAGGAAATTCAAATTTGGGGAAAACCCATTTTTGGAGAAAATCAATTTTGACTGTTGGGGCAAGTAAACACCCAAAAATGCACGCCATTGGGATATACATCCACATTCTTCTTCTTTTTTCTCACACAGGGAAGGTTGGGAGCTGTTTTCACCTCCACGATTTTTCCTGTGGTATCCTCTCCTTCACGGTTGGGCTCCTGGGCATTTTCATATTCATCATTCACCCATGTTGGGGTTTTCTCAAGCGGCTAGGAATTCTCTGTGTGAGAAATTCATTTTTTAGTTGTTGTGGGTGTGTTTTTCCCTCACATGGGTAGTCATTTCCTCATTCTCCTAGGATTTGGATTTGTTTTTGGTAATGATATTTGGTTGGGTTTCTTTCCCCAATGTTTCTGTTGCATTTCCCCATTGATTTCCAAGCTAAAAATCATTTTTGAATTTCCCAACGATTTGGAGGAGAGACCACGTTCTCTTGGTTGTGTTTGAATTCGGTTTTTGTCCACTTTAGGGCCAAAACATTCCTGGGAAATTGAATTTTTGTCAGGGGTTGTTCTTACCCTCCTTGGCGGCTAATTTTGTGGCTGAACTATTTTCCTCAACCCAAAAATGGTGTATATTGTTGTGTATGCAATTGGTCTTTGGACTGTGTAGGAGTGGAAAGGAGTTTTCTTGGCAAACCTAGTGTTTTGTAGGAGCCTCAAAGACAGAGCTAGAGGGATGGCTCTCTTCTCTACACCCCCTGAATAGCATTGGAAGGGAGGTCATGTCCTGAAGGACTGTGCAGCGGAAAAGGGAATGATTCCTTATGTTGAGTGTTTGTGGATGTCTTAGGAGTCAAGCTAGTACTCGTGTAGGCATCCTTAGCTCTTTAGTGAGCCCACTATCTTAGCAAATAGTGCTTCCATCTCCTGATAACCTGATAAACCCAACTTGTTGTCTTGGTTATGTGTTGTTGTGTACTCTTGGTCTGATAAACCCAACCGTGTTGGCTTGACTGCGTTTTGACATATCTTTGGCTATGTGTTAACCTACTTAGTTTCCTTATTCCTTGTGGGAATCATGCCCAGCTCGGGTGTGGCAGTGTTGCTGAGAGATTAAGGAGCGCACGGGCCTATGGTTGGGTGGAACGTTGCAGCGACATAGCTAGTTGTGGGGCGTTCTTTTTCATAAGATAAGTATTCTTGTGCTTAAATCCCTGCAATTACATTTGATAATGAATTACAATGAACATGCTGAATTCTTGAATGTATGGTTTTGCTTCCACTGTATGGTAATAACGTATGCATGTTTTAGATCAAAGCATTTCATTTTTTATTATTATGCTCATGGGACTAGTTTCCCCGGTAGATAGCAGCATCGGTAGCGTCCTCTTCGTCGGTCGGAGGGTTGGGGATGTTACAACAAGGGGGCTTGCAAAACACCGAGCACTGTTGTCTTCCCATCGACCTGCGCAGCCGCACCTCACTCTTCTAGGCCTGAAACCCTTGAACATGCTCCTTCTCTTTCCTTTTTTGTTGTTGATTTACCGATCTAATGTTGTTAGTATTAATTTTCATATATATTAAATTGTATATATCTTCTCTGCTCTTTTATATTAATAATGTTATGTATATAGTTGATCATCTTCAGCACTATTTTGTATGAACAATAATTTGTTTTGAAGGTTGCGAAACTAGTTTTTCAATTGGTTACGACCCATTCTTTGCTATAAGAGTTTAGGGCTTTTGCTGTAGGTTTTATTTATTTCATGAAATTACTTGGAAGAAAAAGAAGAAGTCTTACAGGCCTCATACTCTTGATTCGTGATAAAAATCCTAGATTTGATTATGGTGTTTCCTTTGTGGATGCTTAGGGTTTTCTACTGTAAGTTTTTTTGTTTATTAAAATGATACTTGGAAATTAACCCTATAGGCCTTGAACTCGCAACCTGTGTTAACTCCTTAAATGAGGAATTTTTTATTTATATTATGGTTATATATTTCATTAAACTATAGAGTTGAACCCTAATATCATTTTTGTAAAAGAAGATATGCCTCTCGGTTGTAAGCAAGTTGTTTTCTAGTAAAGCATAATGAAGACATGAGGCTTTCGACTGAGTGAGTTTGATAAAGGGTAAAAATCCTTTCGGATGTATACATTTTTATATTGATAATATTCTTATGGGTCTCGAACCCTGGTTGGAAGCCATCATGTTTTAGATTAGAGTTTATTTCAAATGAGAGATTATTGTGTTAAAAAAGAAGAGTAAACCCTAACTGTAAATGTAGTTCATTGTTTGGTTCAACCGATAATAGCATTGTTTTTTACTTTTTGGTTAAATCTGCAAGGTTTTAAGAAAAATAAGAAATACATATTGCTTATTATTTATGTATAATACATAATACTAGGTAAAAGTAAATATATCCAGTGTTTGAACATCAATAAGGGATAGTTTTTGTTCTGTTATTAATACATACTTTACTGTTACAAGGAAGATTGTGCAAAGGGAACAAAATCATCACATGTTCTTCAATTAAATCTAACATGGTGTTATGGTATAGTCATGGATGAGGAAAGGAAGACTTTTAACACACAAAAGTAACCAGGGTTTGGGGGTCGTGAGGAAATATTGAAGCAGTGAGATGGACGAGGTTTGAGCACTCAGCGCTCGGTTTAGTGGGGGCAGGGGCTGCGAACCCCCCCCCCCCTGTGCAAGCATTGGCGGCCATAGCAAGGGGCCGAATGCCGGAGGAAGGAAGTGGCTGCAAGGAAGATCGATAAAAAAGGAAGGAGGGGAAAGGTGAGGGGAAGAGATCAGGCATAGGGGGATGCCTCCCGAGGGCTCATATGATCCCGACGATCCAGATCTGATTAGAATCAATCTGAGGGAAAATAGAGATTTGGAAGGAAAAGGCATTAATTGGGAAGTTTGTGGGGGTTTGGCCCAAGGAGAAAGACCTAGTTCGATGGATCTAGAGCACATGGAGTCCAAAGGGCCACTATGACCTGCAGTTGGGAGAAAAAGGTTTTTTTACCTTCATTTTCTTCAACCAAGAAGATCACGACAGGATCTTGGAGGGGGGGGGGATATTTTTTCTTCTCGACAGGGCTTTACCTTTGACCCTGGAAGGAGCGTTTCAACCCTGAATCTAAATATCTGACAGTAGCCCTGGTGTGGATCTGCTTGGTGGGTCTCCCCAGGGAGTACTGGGATATGGAAATCCTGCGTGATATTGGTAATTCAATCGAGGAATTTGTAAAAGCTGCTGAGCAAACCAGGCTCTAGAGGTATACTACATTTTCTCGAATCTGTGTGTATATGGATCTCTCGAAGGACCTTCCTGAAGTAGTAAGCTTGAACTAGGATGATGAAGAGTGGATCCAGCAGATTGACTATGAACAGCTGCCCTTCCAATGAAGGATCTACCATGAGTATGGCCATTTTGGGAGAAACTGTCTGAAGGGGATTCAGGAGAAGAGTACCCCAGAACAAGAAGGGGAATCTCAAGCCAATGATGGTTTCAGACAGGTCAAAAATAGAAGGAGGGGAAAGAGAAATGGAGGATAGAAATTGCATAAGGAAATGGATGGAAAACCCCCGGTCTCCTCAAACCCTTTCCATGTCTTAGGGGAAGAGGGAGAGGATAAATCGAAGGAAGAGGGGGGACCAGCCAGCGCCCAGGAAATGGAGATGAAGGGATCAGAGGACGAGAACAACACTAGAAACATGCCAATCATCATGGAAGAAGTCAAAGCCGAGGACATGGAACTCAGGGATCTAGATCTAGACGCACTGGAAGAAGAGTGCAGAAACACGGGCAAGGGATACGTCTCCCAGGAACAGATCGAGCTCTTACAACAGGCCATTATCCGGTCCAAAGTGCACAAGGATATGGAGATCAACGTAGAGGCACAGAAGGAAAGCAAGAGGAAATCACCGTAGGAATACCAGAAGAAAGGCCAAAAAACGAACAAGCAGAGGATAGCAGAAATTGGAGTCAAACTGATCAAATCAGGCCAGTATCCTATAATCAAGGAAGCCTTCTTTGAAGTAAGTAAAGTTACCCAATGAAGATTGTCTCTTAGAATATTAGAGGGTGTAACCACACAAGGAAGATTAGAACCCTATCTAGGAAGATAAAACAAGAAAAACCAGACATTCTTTTCTTGCAAGAAACCAAGTGTAGCTTTGAGACCATGATAAAGATTGAGCGAAAGATATGGAAAGGTAGCCAGGTCATGGAAACGGACACGGATGGTATGAAAGGGGGAATGGCCATCCTATGGTAGCCCATAGAGGTGACTCTCTTGGAATGGAGAGCCAGTCACTTCTCCCTCATAGTGGAGTTTCAAATCTAAGGATCAGAGATCAACGAAACGATAGATAATATATAATGCCCAAGTGCCTTTCCTCGAAAGCAGGCCTTTATTCACCATATGAGATGTCTCTGCGCATCATCCCAGGAAGGAAAATGGATTATAGAAGGATATTTTAACCTGATTACCTCTCTTCAAGAAAAGAAAGTGGGAAGAAGGATGTTGGACAAGTACCAAGAGGAATTTCAGGAGGTCCTAGCTCAAAGTACTCTAGTGGACATGGTAATTGGGGATGATTGGTTTACATGGAACAATAGGAGAGGTGGGGACCATCTGGTCACCTCTAGATTAGACAGATTATTGGTGTTAGAGCACATGGTCAGAGGCCCAGGGGAAATCAAGGCAAATGTGCTCCCAGCAGCTGGCTCTGATCACTGGCAAGTATGCCTTGGTTGGGATGGAGTGGTTGCTCGACTTCCTAAGCCTTTTCTCTTTGAACAGTTATGGCTTGAGCACAAGGAATTTGAAGGCCTTGTAGAAAAATGGTGGTAAGAGATGGATAGCCCTGGGGGGACAAGGATGTACATCTTCCAGCAGAAGCTCAAGGCTCTAAAATCCAAGATCCATACATGGAATAAATAATACTTTGGTAACATATTTGAGGACAAAAAGAGGCTTACTCAGGAAATACATCTCATCCAACACAAAGGGATGGACTCAGGGTGGGAATTGGAGATGAAAGAAAAGGAGAAAGACCTTTTTGCCCAGCTGGAAGCCAGAGAGAAGAAGGAGGAAATCTTTTGAAAACAAAAGTCCTGGGTCAAATGGCTAAGGGAGAGAGACAAAAACACCAAATTCTTCCATTACTTAGTGGTCAGCAATAGGCTGGGGTCTAAGATATTCAAAATCAATACATCCAATGGGACCCAGGTGGAAACCATAGAAGAGATTGAGGAGGATCTCACCAACCATTTCAAGGAGATCATGACAGAAGACAACACTAATAGGGGACAGGACATCGACATGATCATAGCTTTGATCCCCAGATCAGTAACTAGGGAGGACAATGAAAGCCTCACCAAGCCTATATCTATGCAGAAAGTTGAGGAGGTAATGCATATGATGGCTCAAGGGAAGGCCCTAGACCCTGATGGCTTCACCTCCAATTTATTCCACTTCTTCTAGGACCTAATCAAGGAGGAGGTTTGGGCCATTGTAGAGGAATCACGGAAAAGTAAAGGAGTGCTCAAATCCTTCCCCGTGACATTCCTAGCCCTAATCCCAAAAGGAGAGGGTGCTGATACCCCTGGTAAGTTTAGACCCATAGCCCTCTGCAATGTGATTTACAAGATAGTTTCCAAAGTCATAGCAAATAAGCTTAAGCCTCTCCTCCTGGGGTTGATCAGCCTGGAACAATCTGGCTTTGTAGAGGGTGGGCAAATCCTGGATGGTATTATTATGGTCCAAGAATCCATCCACTCCCTAAAATGCTCTAAACTCCCAAGAATTCTCATCAAATTAGACATAGCAAAGGCCTTTGATAAGCTTAACTAGAAGTATCTGGAGAAGGTGCTCCAGGCCTTTGGCTTCTGTCAGGATTGGATGGAGTGGGTCATGGGTTTGGTCTCCTCTCGCTTCTACTCCATCCTACTGAACGACTCTCTGATGAGGCTCTTCTCGCCTACCAGGGGGATCGGGTAGGGATATCCCCTCTCCCCATTTCTCTTCATTCTGGCAGTAGAAGGGTTAAGCAAGCTCATCAAAGCCCAAGTAGAACATGGGAGGATCAAGGGGCTATCGTTCCATGAGGACATGGACAAACAAATGCACCAACAATTTGTGGATAACACAATGTTTATGGGGCACCCTTCAATCCAAGAGGCTCGGGCCTTCAAAACAAGCCTAACGACCTTTGCTAAGGAATCGGGACTTGTAGTTAACTCAGTGAAATCTGATATTTTTTTCCTCAACACCCTGGTCATTACCTAGAGAAACATCAAGACAATTTTGGGTTTTCAAAAAGGATTGTTTCCGACCAAGTATATGGGGGTCCCTTTGAGCCAAAGAACTATCAAGCAGGATTCCTGGAAAGACCTACTGGACATGATAAAGGCCATATTAGCTAGCTGGACTCTCAAGCCCTTGAACCTCCCTGGGAGGTTAGTAATGGTCAAATCGGTCCTCTCGGCCATGTTGATGTACCTATTCTCAGTCTTATCAGCTCCCAAGTCAGTATTACTGGAAATCACATGCATCCAAAGAAAATTCCTATGGGAAGGGAGAGAAACTAAAGCTAAATTCGCCCTTGTTAGTTGGGATAAGGTAAGCACGCCTAAGGATAAAGGGGGCCTTGGACTCAGGGATCATGAAGTGGTGGGGGAAGTGAAGGGAGCCAAGATATGGTGGAGATGGTGCAATTACAAACAAGAACCTTGTGCCAAGATCTGGCACATAAAGTATGCTAGGGGCTATCCAACCACTCAGCTGGTGCATTTCAACAGGGACCCTCAAGGATCCCACATTTGGCAGAAGGATAGAGAAGGGTGGAAATTGATCCAGGAACACAGTTTCTGGGAAATTAAATCGGGAAATCTCACCAACTTTTAGGACGACTCTTGGAACCAATTCCCTAAGCTTGGGAATGATCCGAGATGGCGATATATCAGGGCCAGAAGTAGGGAGGAGGGTAAAGAAAAGGTTCATCAGTTTTGGGAGGGGAGACCTCCATAATATAGGTGTAGGTGGATGATCTTGGTCAACTAGGACGCCCAGATATCGACTAAGGATATTAGAGCCCTTGAGAATGAATTAGAAGAGTGCAGCATTCTGACCAATCATGGGGATGATACCCTCAAATGAGGTACTCTCAGAAGGGGACGTTCAGCATCAAAGAAGCTTATAACATTAAAATTAGGGACTAGGTGGAAGAGGAAAAGATCTGGAAGTAAGTATGGACTTCAAACCCCTGGCCAAAATTAGCTGTCTTCTGCTGGCTAGTAGTTAGGCATAGGATTCTGATGGGAGAAAACTTGAGGCACGGAGGCATCCAAGGTCTGTCTTGGTGTGTTCTATGTAATAAGCAGGAAGAGAGCATAAGTCATCTCCTTGATGCATGCCCCTTTGCCTCTGATCTCTGGGACAAAGGTGTGCAACTTTTCAGGATGAGCAACAGAAGTAGAGGAAACCCAGATCAAACCATTAGATACTGGCATCCTAAGACTTTCAAAAATAATATTCTTCAGTTCTTATGGAAATATTTTCCATGCACTGTGATGTGGGTGATATGGAAGGAACGGAACAGTAGAATTTTTAGGGGAAAACAAAAATCCAATGAGGATGTATGGAAAATCATTACCTCCAATCTGATGGAAACAGTGCGCAGCCTGCAATGGAGCGACGAGGACAAGGAATTCACCTGTCCAGATAAAAGTGTTGCGCAGGCATGGGGACTGGATAGTGCGGTCATCAATGGTCTTCATAAAAAACCCAAGTCTTGCAGAGTTGAGAGCCCGAATTCTTGGTCTCCCCCACCGAGGCTAGTCTTCAAATTAAACTTTGATGGTGCAGCTAAAGGAAATCCCTGTGATGCTGGCTATGGCGGGGTCTATAGAAACGCATCTAGAGATATCATTTAGGTCTACTATGGATCACTTATAATGGACACCAAAAAATATGCGGTGCTGGAAGGGATGATCCAGGGCATCCAAATCATCATCAGAAACAGGTGGATGTCGTCAATAGTTGAAGGAGACTCCAGCATTCTCATCCAAATGGAAAAGAAACTAGATAATGGTAAATCCACGAAGAAAGTGTCATCTAGCTAACGCCTTGCCAGCAGGCTGGATGACCTGTGGGCCATGGTTATGACATATCTGGCACTCTCCTTCACCCACTCCAAGCGAGAGGAAAACCAAGTGGCGGACTTACTAGCTAATGTCGGTGTCAATGATGTTAGCGCCATTCAGAGGGGATGACTAGAATATTTTGAGGCAGCAGAATGGATTCCCAAGTGTCGACATCTGGCCACTCATGATGTGGGTAACAGAGGACAGGTGACAAGAGGAATGAGAGAGGATCGAGGCAGGGACAAATGGCAGCAAGTGTTAGAATTTTAGCATTAAGCTAGCATTATTAGGATCTTTAACTGAGAGAATAACAAGAACATCAATCAAACACAAGAAACAATGAACACAATGTTTTTCCTCGGGGAAACCATAAATGGAGAAAACCCCGCAACTTCCTAAGAGATAGAATCAGCACCAAAAGTAAAACCCCAAAACAGTAAGATGATCTCTCGACAGCAACAACCTCTTTCTTCCTAGCCCCAATGTCTTCTTCTTCCTCAGCTATGTGCTACAACTGAGTGTGAGTGAGTGTGTGATAAATAGAGAGGCTCACTCTCTATTTATACTAATTCCTGACTTGACTAAACCCTACTAGAGCCAACTTCACTAGGCGAGTCTAATAACCCTAGTGCCCCAAAACTGCAGGGACTTTAACCCTTAGACAATAGGAGGGTTACGCACAATGAATTGACATGACTAGTTTACATTATAGATCCTTCCGATCAAAACATCAAGGCATTACATGACTCAATTACATTACAGACACATCCCAAAATAAACATCGAGATATAAGACATAAGATACATAGGTGAATACATTCTCAAGTTACAATTACATCAACGCTCCCTCTTAACTAGGAATGCATTCGTTCGACACAATTTTCAGCACTGGTCTTCCTCTCTGTATCGACTGGATCATCTCAGCATCATCATCTTCAAGTTTTCTTTATCTTCAAGTTGTCTTCATCTTCACATATTCTTCATCTTCAAGCAATCATCGTCTTCAGGTCTTCTTCGTATTCAAGTCTTCTTCATCTTCAAGTCATATTCTTCTTCAAGTCTTCTTCATCACAGGATCTGCATCATCACAACCACTGGATCATCACTACTGGATCATCACTGTATCCCCAAATCTAGATCATCACATGATCTAGATCATCATCATGTCTAGATCATCATCACATCTAGATCATCACTTGATCTGGATCACCATCAAGTTTGGATCATCATCATCATTGGTGCTATCTCTTGATTCTTCTCATCATAGGAAGTTCTGCAGAGCTAGCCCTTTTTCATACTATTTGTAGGCCTACCCTTCATGTAGGTCTTCATCAGCGCTTATATCTGACCCTAAGTCAGAATGGCCTGCCTAGCTCTTACATCTGACCTCATCTTGTTAGAAAGGCATGCCCAGCACTCACATCTGACCTCATCTTGTCAGAAAGGCCCAGAACTCACATCTGACCATGTGTAAACACATCGCACCAGAATCGCTTAGCACTTATATCTAACCATGTGCAAACACACCACATCAAAAAGCCTCTGCACTTACATTAGACCATGTTCAAAAACACCGCATCGGAAAGGCTCAACACTTATAGTCGACCATGCTTGAAAGCACCGCATAAAAAAGGCTCAACACTTACATTCGACCATGCTCGAAAGCATTGCATCGAAAAAGCTCTGCACTTACATCCGACCATGCTCGAAAGCATCGCATCAGAAGGGCTCTTAGTCCTAGACTAAGGATTCCTGGTAACTGACCAGGTGCCTCCATTCTCCCAGAGAATGGAATCAACCCTTATATTTGATCAAGTGGGACACATCCCTCAATCACATCAGTATGGCCATGCGCTCACATCTAATCATGTAAGACTACATCCTACAGTCATATCAGAATGGCCCTCAGTCCCAAATTGAGTTTCCCGGTAACTGACCAGGTGCCTCCATTCCAAGAATGGAATTTAGCCCTTACATCTGATCATGTAGGGACCAATCCTATAGTCATATCAGAATGGCTTAGCACTCATATTTAACATGTAAGGAACCAAATCCTCTCACCATGACAGAATGGCTCAACCCTTACATCTGACCATGGAAGGAACCTAATCCTCTCACCATGTCAGAATGGCTCTCGGTCTCATCATTTCCCCTTGGAGGGAACCTCTATCTGGAGAACGCCAAGCTTCTCCCTGAAGTACTCAAACTTCACTTTAGCCAATGGCTTCATTAATACATCATTTATCTGTTCTTCCATTGCAACATACTGGAGCTTCACTTCTCCTCTCTGCACCATATCCCTGATATAGTGATACTTGATCTCGATATGATTCGACTTGTCATGGAACACGGGGTTCTTTGACAACTTCACACAACTCTAGTTGTCGCAATATATACAAGTAGCATCCATCTGGAGATCAAATAAATCAGACAGTAGTTTCCTCAGCCATACTACCTCATAACTCGCTAAACATGCTGCAACATACTTTGCTTCAACTATACTTAGTGCCACATAGGATTGCTTCCTGCTAAACCAAGAGATCACACCTAATCTTATACGGAAGCAACATCCTGAAGTGATTTTCCTATCGATGGCACTTCCTGCCCAATCTGAATCAGCATAACCCTCTAGGTTAATCTTCTGATTTGCCTCGTACTTGAGCCCATAGTCAACTGTACCCTTCAGGTACCTCAGAATATGCTTTGTAGCAATCAAGTGAACATGTCTCGGATCTGTCAAGAACTGGCTCAAGGTGTTCCCAGCAAAGCAAATGGCTGGTCTCATGTTCGTTAGGTACATCAAGGACCCAATCATCTGGCGATACATCATAGCATCAACTATTTCTGATGAAGCATCATTCAATAGCTTCAGGTTTGATGCCATAAGTGTGGTTATGGCCTTGCAGTCCATCATCCCGAATCTCTTCAGAATATCTACTGCATACTTCCCTTGTCCAAGGAATATTCCATCTATATTCTACCACACTTTCATGCCTAAGAAATAGTGCATCATACCCAAGTATTTCATTTCAAACTCGGCAGTAAGTTTCCTCTTCGTATTAGCAATCAACCAATCCATACCTATTACAAGTAGATCATCCACATATAGTAGGAGTATCATTGGATTGCCATATTCAACCTTGTAGTAAAGGTTGGAATCTTCTTTACTCTTGGTAAATCCCAAACTGGATAGGAAACCATCAATTCTACCGTACCATGTCCTGGGTGCCTGTTTCAAACCGTACATGGATTTCTTAAATATACATACATGAGACTCTATGTCAGGTGTCACAAAACGGAGTGGCTTCTCCACATACACTTCCTCTTCCACTACACCATTCAAGAAAGCAGTCTTGACATCCATCTGGTGTATCTTCCATTTCATTACTATAGCCAGAGAAAGTACTGATCTGATGGAAGTGTATCTGGCTATAGGTGCAAAGGTTTCTTCATAATCTATTTCTTCTTTCTGGGAGAAACCACAAGCCATGAATCTTGATTTATGTTTCTCGATGCTACCATCTATAGCATGCTTGATCTTGTAGATCCACTTGGAAGTTACAATGGACTTCCTTTACCAAACATCATTCTTCATGATTGACTGATACTCTTCGATCATAGCATCCTTCCATTATTTCTGTTTTTCTGCTTCTTCGTAGTTGGAAGGTTCCTTATCAATAATGTCACATAGTAAGGCTACGTAACTAGAGCAAGATCTAGTTCTCTTTCTTCCTCTGGGTGTTTCTTCTGAAGCTCCATATCTTTCTGCACCTTGGGTAATTTCATGTACCCAAGTAGGTTTCCTCTTATGAGGATTCTTCTCCAGAGGTGGATCTATAGTTTCTTGAGGTTCTTCAAATTCTCGATCTTCTTCTTGAATTTCTTTGTTCATGATTATATCATGAATTATGGGTTCTCTTGTTTCTTCAGGTTCTTCATCTGGTTTCTTCCTTGATTTGATGTAGGTTGAATCTTCATCAAATGTTACATCTCTGCTAATGTCAATCTTCTTGAACCCTGGGAAGTATATTCTGTAAGCCATCGAGCTTTCAGAGTATCCCACAAATATACCCTTCTTTCCTTAAGGATCTAACTTTGTCCTCTTTTCTTTTGGAATGTGTATGTACACATAATAGCCAAATATTCTGAGATGGCTGGATTCTGGTTTCTTACTAGAGAAGACTTCTTCAGGAGTCTTGTTCTCAAGTACTCTGTGTGGAGTATGGTTCTGTACATACATTGTTGTTCTAGCTGCTACTGCCAAAATATGCATAGGAAGATCTTGATCATGAAGCATTGCTCTTGTAGCTTCCATGATAGTTCTATTCTTCCTTTTTGCAATCCCATTCTATTGTGGATTATAAGGAGTGGACAACTCCCTCTTTATCCCTGAGTCTTTACATAGCTCTTTGAATTCATTCAAAGTGAATTCTCCACCATTATCTGATCAAAAGGTCTTGATCTTGTTTTTCAGTGTGGTTCTCGATCAAGGCTTTGAATTCCTTGAACTTACTGAATACTTCATCTTTGTTCTTCATAAGGTATATCCATTCTTTTCTAGAGAAATCATCAATAAAAGAAACATAGTATGCATACCCGCTTAGTGAAATGGATGACATAGGACCACATACATCGGAATGGATGATTTCCAAGATTCCTTTTGCTTTGCTCTCTCTACTTGGAAATGTCTTCTTTGTGTTCTTCCCTTTTGCACATCCTTTGCATATACCTTCATGTTTTGTTTGCATTTCTGGGAGACCTTCAACAACTTTTCTTGTAAGTGGTAGTGCTCTGTAATGCACATGTGCAAGCCTTCTATGCCAAAGCTCATTTGGTTCTACTGAGTCATGAACCAAAGCTTGTTCTGGATGTCCCTTTCAATTTGTATAAGCCTCCTTCTTGTTCCCCAATCACTACTGCATCATCAATGGTCTTTCCTTTTGGCCACATGATGACTTGACCATCTATAAATGCAACCCTCATTCCTTTTGCATCTAATGCAGATATGGAGAGGAGATTCTTCTTTAGTCCTAGTACAAACAATACTTCCTTCATTGTCATAGACTTTCTAGAGTCTAGCTTGTATGAGGATTCCCCACTACCTTTTATTGGATATTGGTAGTCATCTCCGATCATGTTTAGATAGTTTCACAAAGGATTCCTTGAATCCTGCCATGTGCCTGGAAGAACCACTGTCTATAAGCCAGTCATTTCTTCCATGTGTGATAGTTCACGTGAGAGCAGAATCAGAACATATTCTTCATCACTGACTTGTCTGTTTCTCTTTGTGGAAGGTTCATCATCCTCTACAGCATGAGCATGATGTCTTCTCTTGTTTCCCTTCTTCTTATGAGAGCTACTTTTATTCTTAGGACAGTCTCTAGCAAAATGTCCTCTTTCATCAAATGTATAGAAAATGTACTTAGACAAATCTCTAGGCTTTCTAGAGTTATTTCTTTGATGAGAGTACTTACTTCTGTGGTGGCTAGATCTCGATTTATTGGATTGTACTATGAGATCTTGATCTTCACTTCCCATATTTTCTTCTAGGGCTGCTATTCGAGCTTCTTCTTAAGAGAATTCTTCCCATAGTCTGCTGAACTTGACTAACTTGTTTTTGGCACAGATCCCTTGAATAAAGGAGTCCCATGACCTAGGGAGACCATTCAAGGTGGTCATTACAATCTTTGCATTCTCCACTTCTTCATCTATTGATTCAAGTTTTTATTTGATCTGGGAGACCCTTGTGAAGTAAGAATGGATGGTCTCTGCATTCTGGATCTTCACATTCTTCAACTGGTTTCTCAGAGTCATCTTTCGGTTTATGTTCTTCCCTTCAAACAATTTGGTTAGGGCATCAAACATAGCTTTAGGTGTCTTGAGGGAGGACACCTGTGGTATGAGGTGATCCTTGATTGAATCATCAATAATCCTCTTTTCCATAACCAACTTCTTCTTATGTAATGCCTTAGCCTCATCTCCCTCTGGAACTGGAACCTCCTCATGGATGTAGGAGTCCAACTCATTTTCTTGCAGGACCAGGAAGATCCTATACTTCCAGGATCAGAAGTTGTCAGCTCCCTCAATCTTTTCATCAAGATTGGTATGATGAGACATCTTAACTGAGAACCTCAAATGGAAATACAAAATATTTAGATATTACCAGGTTAAGATGTTGGATCTGGATTTGGAGCTGAAATCCTGCAGTGTTGGTTCAGAAGCAGATTAGGGTTTTGCTTTTCCAGAGTTATGTCCAACCAAATGCTTTGAATTTGATCCCTACCTTTGATTTTGGGGAGGAGATCAATCCAGGCCTGGGCTCATTGAAAAATTCCACTTCTGTAGAAAGCCCTAATTTTTGGCAGCAATGTCGGGTCCAAAATTGAAAAAACTCAAAATTGGATTCTACTTTGACAGAAAGATGCACCCTAAGGAGGAGAGTTAATCCAACCTTCTTTAGCTGAAATCTGTGGAGGAAGATCCACAAAGTAGGAATCCCTAGTTCCCACAGCTGCACAGTGTCTTCTTCTCAGGTTAGCTCTAATACCATGTTATATTTTTAGCATTAAGCTAGCATTATTAGGATCTTTAACTGAGAGAATAACAAGCACAACAATCAAACACAAGAAACAATGAACACAATGTTTTTCCTCAGGGAAACCATAAATGGAGAAAACCCCACAACTTCCTCAGATATAGAATCAACACCAAAAGTAAAACCCCCAAAATAGTAAGATGATTTCTCGACAGCATGAAATCCTGCAATGTTGGTTCAGGAGCAGATTAGGGTTTTGCTTTTCCGGAGTTTTGTCCAACCAAATGCTTTTAATTTGATCCCTACCTTTTATTTTGGGGAGGAGATCAATCCAGGCCTGGGCTCATTGAAAAATTTCACTTCTGTAGAAAGCCCTAATTTTCGACAGCAGTGTCGGGTCCAAAATTGAAAAAACTCAAAATTGGATTCTACTTCGACAGAAAGATGCACCCTAAGGAGGAGAGTTAATCCAACCTTCTTTAGCTGAAATCTATGGAGGAAGATCTAGAAAGTAGGAAACCCTAGTTCCCACAGCTGCACAGTGTCTTCTTCTCAGGTTAGCTCTGATACCATGTTATATTTTTAGCATTAAGCTAGCATTATTAGGATCTTTAACTGAGAGAATAACAAGCACAAAAATCAAACACAAGAAACAATGAACACAATGTTTTTCCTTGGGGAAACCATAAATGGAGAAAACCCTGCAACTTCCTCAGAGATAGAATCAGCACCAAAAGTAAAACCCCAAAATAGTAAGATGATTTCCCAACAGCAACAACCTCTTTCTTCCTAGCCCCAGTGTCTTCTTCTTCCTTAGCTATGCGCTACAACTGAGTTTGAGTGAGTGTGTGGTAAATAGAGAGGCTCACTCTCTATTTATACTAATTCCCGACTTGACTAAACCCTACTAGGGCCGACATCACTAGGTGAGTCTAATAACCCTAGTGCCCTAGAACTGTGGGGACTTTAACCCTTAGACAATAGGAGGGTTACCCACAATGACTTGACATGACTTGTTTACAGTATAGATCCTCCCGATCGGAACATCAGGGCATGACATGACTCAATTACATTACAGACACATCCTGGAATAAACATCAGGGTACAAGACATAAGATACATAGGTGAATACATTCCGAAGTTACAATTACATCAACAACAAGGTCCCTCCACAAGCCAGGCCCATTAATGCGTGTTTGCATGTGGCCTAAAATCATGAAGATCTGGAGCGATCATTTAACCATTAAGTCAGGGTATGAGGGTGGTTTGGAAGGGAGAAGTAGCTTAGCCTCTGCATGGACCAATGATTTAGGCATGACGACAGATACAAGAGAGTGTCAAGTGCGAGGTATGGCGACAGACGGTTTCAAGATATGGGTTATCATTATCTAGTACCAAACCGTTAATGCGTCCATGGAGATAATACCTATTAATTCGAAGGTGGCTACAGAGACCATCACCTGAATTCTAAGGAGCATTGGAGATAGGCTAGTGTGTTTTAAGGTTGGTTTGTGGGTGGAGGAAGCTCAGAGTGATTATGTTAGGAGTAAAATTGCTAAGGAAGAGATGGCTCTGCCTCGAGGAAGTCTTGGGAAACCAAGGGGTAGTATAGGACCGACTATTAGCTGGGACAAAGTGAAAAAACCAATTCAGATGGGGAATAAAGCAGTGACTCAGGCCCAACTTCAGGCTCAGTCAGCTACTTATTGCCTGTCTAGCAACAGAGAAAGTGGAGAAGATGCTCTCGGACCAAGTTAGTTCCATGCCGATTGAAGTGGTTCGAGAAGAGGTTAATGTCTAGATTTCTAACCCAGGATCCACAATGGGGAGAGCCTCGACCCACGACCAACTGGTTATGATTTACTGGGTTCTCATGAATTTGGTCACCTAGTCGAACCTCAGCGCTGCAACAAAAGTTGAGGAGAAGCTTGCTCAGATGATGGAAAAAAAGGAGGGGGACGAAGAGCCCGTCAAGGCTTGGAAGGAGCACAATGACCAATTCTGGGACATGCGAAGGAAGCTTGAAGCCCTTAGCTCATATTATCGTCTTATGCACCGAAATATGGACCAGATCGCCTCCTGCTTGGGCATTGCTTTGTACTACCCGGGGATGGAGCTTCACGTCAAGGGGGGGTTTGGCTGTCGGGTAAGTGGAAGGAGCACTAGCATAACTGATAATGCTCCATAATAGAGCAAGATGGATGTGGTTCAGCTCCCTGGAGGTCAGTACCAAAGCGTGGGTCTGGGCTAAGGGTTCCAGGCACATCCTTAACCCCCAGTGGAGCATTCTCTATTCTTTTTGCGATTTTCTATGCGGTTTAGTTTATGGTCTATAGGTCTGTCTGTCTCTTTGTCTGTTAATCTAGCTTATATGATGGCAACTCCGGCTGTAATTCAGGGATTGAGCTCTCCACAAAGGGAGCTCTCCCGCTTTTGGGTTGGGTGGAGAACCAAATGATCAAATGTAATGGGGAAAGGAAGGTTTCTGAGCGGGTTGTCTAAGGCCTTTGAGTTTTGAGCTCCATTGTAACCGTTTTTATGTAGTAATACCACTTTTATTTACAAAAAAAAAATAGCAACAAGGTATAATCTATAAATTCTACTATGAAAAACTATCGATACAATCATATTCATTACTATAAATTCTTCTATGAAAAATTGTCTATACAGTAAAATTCATTTCTCCTAGAAATAAAACTTTCCTATCTTGTTTTGAAAGCAAATAATAGTTTAGGAACTCTTTGAACATTTATGAAATTTTTCATAGTATAAACAGAAACAATTTTAAAGATAAAAATCTAGAACAATGTGGAACATGTTAACTTCTGAAGTGGACAAACAACCAAAGAATACCGTTCCTCTCGATCGTCTCCTGAAAGCAGCCAAGATTAATTTCTTTAAGACCCCTGAGCATGTTCGTTGAACCACCAGGACAAAGATACTGTGTAGATGCCTATTATATCCTCTCTGTAACTTAGCAGTCACACTTGCAGTCAAAACTCTTAGAAATTCACTTTAGATTTCCCTTCATCAAATTTCTTCTTATGTGCCTAACTTTTCACTTTCCAACAATCCACAAAGTTCTAATCTCTAGAATGTAGTGAGCCTCCTTCTCATTCGATGCTATATATAAGATTGCCTAGGTCTTTGGATCAATTTTTGCAATTAAATGAGCCACGTTCTCAGTTCCTCCTTTCTTCGAAACATGACCACAATTATAGGGAAGTTGCCTCCTGCAACAACTAGAAATTGAATGTTGTTGCTACTATTTATCTTTTTTTCCTTCTATAGCAGATCATTCCTCCTGGTGGGTCAGTGAACACTCTTCAACAATCCTCTTTGGATAGGTGTCTCTTCTTTTAATTATTAAATAATACAATATTTCAATTACAGTCATCTTTGACCATCCTTGGTCAACAACATAAAATTTTACAATGACTTTTAAAATAATGTCTTTTCACAAAAATATTTTTTTTTTAGTTCTAGGTGGGTTACACAAAAAGTGTCTCAAATATTTAAAACTTAATATTTTGGATGCTCATCTCAAAAGGATCTTTTTTTCAGAAATATTCAAACAATAAAAAAAATTATACCATTTTTTTCATTCTCAACCCCTATTCCAATTTCCACTGGAAACTAACGTAAGTTGAGCTTAGCTTCGATCCATTTATCTGTTGCTTGAACCTACCCTCTGGCAACAAATCTTGTTAATGGAAATGGACGATATCTTCTAATATATTCATATTTTACTATACTTTTGACATCAATCGATGCATCTTACAAGGTTACTTATTTATAATTACGAACCTATATTACTTAATCTATGATAAAATCATTTCATTCGAGCTGACCAGGAAGCGTACAATGGCATCAATTTTAGTTTTAAATCATTTAGCATCCTAAAATACAACTCCACACACACTGATATCCGCAAGTAAACTACAATAATTATTTCTAGATAGATTAAGTTAGCCGTGAGTTAGCTACTGCAACAAAAATGGGCGAATTAAGAGTTAGAACTATAACTAATATTGTGACCCTCTTCCATTTTTAAGATGCAAACTAGTTCTTGATTCTATGGTCAACATGGCTTCTATGGTCACCAACATTTTAGATTATGTGATGATATAGTTTTAAGCTAAACATACGAACAAAGAAAAGAAAATCAAGATATGGATAGAGGTCAAAGATTTTGACACAAAAATAGAAATGTACGGAATGGGAAACAGGATTGTGAAGGTGTTTATAATGACTTAACCTTTTGACCTGACCATTTGCACCAATCGGATGCCCAACAGAGCACCGCGGCAGCCTAAATGGAGCCCTGGTCGTCTGATTGATGCAAATGGTCGGGCCAATAAGTTATTCTGTTTATAATATGACAAAACAAGATTCCAAAAATTCAAGTTGCAAAATAGATTACTTTTGTACCAATAAAATCCCGATAGATGAAAGCACGGATTAAAGGAAGGCAACATGATTTTTACCAGACCAGGATCTGCTTTGCATACGATGGATGAACTGAAAGGACACAAATATTCAACAAGTTTTCTTGAATCCATACAATATTAAACAAATCAATTCCTCCTTCATATTTCCATGTGAAAATCAACGAGTCAACATGTATTCCTTCGTTCTTATAGTCTATAGGTAAAAGGAAACCAACCAATGAATCCAACCTAACATAAGAAGATGCTGAAAAATGTATGCGAGAAACATGAGAGCTAGTAATAATATTATATGGACTTACACATAGAGTGAACCACCATTACTCTTGAATGTGAGCGTGGCAATCGCCATACTATTTGTTTGCATGTGAGCATTAAAATGTGTCGTGAAGGGAAATGCTCAGGAATACGGTTTGTTCCATCTTTGTCCCATGCGTCACAATACAATATGGTATTCTTTTTTGTTAAAACTCACATCCTCTCTACAACCCTCCCATGTTTTCTATCAATATAACATTATATGCCACTCCTTGTCCATTGAGATGACACAACGGTCATCGTCTATCACAGTAATGAAAATAGGTTAGTTGTTTTCTACGGTTAAGTAAATTGACACGTTAGGATTTTAATTAGGGCTCATGATAATGACTCCCATCCGCATATGCCCATTGTTTCCTTCTAAAACAGTGCATATTCATGACAAAATTGTCATTCCAAAAAGTTATTTATGAGGTTCATCTCATGACAAATTTGATAAATATATTCAAAATTGTTTCTCAAGTTATGAATTAAAATTATAAATAAAGTTCATATCAAACCATGCCTGAATTAAAATTTATCAAACCATGTGTGAATTAAAATTTATAAATATATTGTATATCAATAATTTGTGAACTAAAAATATAATTAAAGTTCAATTATTCATAATAGAGAATAAAAAAAGAAATAATTAAAATAATAAAACTATAAATATTTTAAATTTCAAAATAGAATATATTTAAAATCAAATATAAAATTTTAATTAATTATTACAAAATTAAGTTTTAATTTCAATTTCTTAATTTGATATTAAGTTTTAATTAATCAATATTACAAAATTATATTTTAATTTCAATTTTTAAATTGTATTTTTATCATTAAAAATCATTTCTAAATTGTATTTATATCATTAAGCGTCATTTCTAATTTTGTTGTTATATTATTGTGTTTTAATTTTCATATTTCTTTATATCACAAGTCTCAATTGATTTTCAATTTTGTTAAAGCATAATTTTATGTATATTTAGTTAAACTTTTGTAAATGGTCATACTAACAACTTGTTCCATATTAATAATGCATAATGCAAAATTATAGCTATATTCTTATTCTTAATTTTGTTATTATATTATTCTGTTTTAATTTTCATATTTCTTTATAGCACAAGTCTCAATTGATTTTCAATTTTGTTAAAGCATAATTTTATATATATTTAGTTAAACTTTCTTAAATGGTCATACTAACAACTTGTTCCATAATAATAATGCAAAATTATAGCTATATTCTTATTCTTATAATAGATAATTATATAATTATTTATTAATTTTTAGTTAACAAATAATAGGTTATATCTTATTAGTGCGCATGGGTGTAGATTGATTGGCAAGTGCCGTGTAAATGAAGGAATGTTGTAGAGGAGGTCTCAAGTTCAAATCTCACCCAGACTTATCCCGTGCCCCATGCTTGCGGGCTGTGTGGACGGACCGATTAACCACCCAGTTAGTACAAAAAAAGAATAAAATAAATAAGTTATATCTTATTGGAATCTATTTAAACAAATGTTAAAAGTTTAAATATATTTATTAAACTTTTACTGTCAAAGTAGATACCAGCATAGATCCAAATCCTAGATTCAAACCAAAAGACACATATTTTTATTTAAGGTCCAGATATAATATTTTATTATTAATATTTAATATTATTTATGGCCCACATATAATATTTATTATTATTTTTTATTTTGTTATGAACTAACATTACAACATTTCCCCATACATGGTTTTAAAACCATATGCAAGGTCCTCCTAACCCCATGGGTTGTTTAGGAGGCCTTGCACATGGTCTTAAAACCATTTGCAAGGCCCTCCTAAACCATGTACAATAAAACGATGGGTTGTTTAGAAGGCCTTGCACATGGTTTTAAAACCACAAACCATGTGCATGGTTTTAAAACCATGGTTTATGGTTTTAAAACCATGTGCAAGGACAACATTTTTTATTATTTTGTTAAGTAAAAACATTACAACATCTCGCCCATATTGTGTGTTTTTCCTCACCCATATTTTTTTACGGATAATTAAGTTTTTACTTTTTTATTGTTTTGTTAGATAGAAAGATTACAACATCTCCCCCATATTAGGTCTTTTTCTGGCCGACATTTTTTTTGGCCTATAATTAAAAAAAATATTTTTTATTAATAAAAATAACGTTACGTAACGTTACATAACGTTACGTAACCATAACGTAACCATAACGTTACGTAAGATCTCCCCCATACTAGGCTGTAGAGTGCCTCTCGATGCAATAAACAATTTTGTTGTTGTTTTATTAGTTTGAAACTTAGATTTGTTTTAATTTGATATACCTCAAGCTCAAGATTAGTTTTACTTGTATTTCTCTACATAAAAATATGTATATTTAAATAATGTCATGGGGCATATTTATAATATGTGAATAAAGTTGAATATGTATATTTAAATAATGTCATGGGGCATATTTATAATATGTGAATAAAGTTGAACTTATCGTGTTTAAGATTATATTTTTATTGGAATGTTAAATTGATATTTTAGATTTATAAGATAAATTTTTTGTAAGTTTATGAAATAAAATAATATTATATACAAAAATATTAACTTTATTTATATAAAAGGGTGGAACCTCTTAAAAGATCAGTGGTTGGGTTAGCAAGCTATCATTTTTTCTGCTCATTTTGTATGTGCAGATTTAGGGTTAACTGATTATGAAACAAGGCAGATAGCAAGCAGAAAATGGAGCATGCTCTGGTGCTCACTCTGCATGAGCGGTGGATGATGCCATGGCGGCCATATCCCTAAGATACCCATTTCCTTTGGCTGGTCTGGGACCTTTCCCGGGTTTTCTTTGTTTGTACCTCATGTTTGCTCACCGGTTTCAGCCACACCTTTTCTCTGTCATTTTCATGCTCCTGTGGTTTTGGGTTTCTCTTGGGTTTTGCAGTTACATAGTAGGCATCGTTCTTGGAGTTCCTCCCCTTACCACGGAGACTAGTACCAAACAATTTAAAAAGTGGGAAGGACATAGATTTCTTTCAGCTACCTCTGTGTCTTGGGTTTTTGTCATTTTGGTTTTATCAACCCTACATGGGTCTTTATGTTGTTTACGCTCATGATTCTCTTTACGCCCTCGTTATCTTACGTAGGGTTGACTTCTGTTGATTTTTCGGTTTCTCCCGGGAAACTAGGGTTTGGTCTTATCTCTCTGGTTTTTTAGGGTTTCTCTTGCCCTCGGTCCTTTTACTGTACCACCTCTTTCTGAGTTTCTGTCGGATTGATGGTTTATTTAGTGTTGTTTTTTCGGACCTTCCTTTTCTGTCTGGTGGGGTTTGCCCTAAATACGAGGTTTCAACTTTGGAAGGCCTGTTGGTTACTGTTTCTGGTTTTCTCAATGGTTTCTGCTTTGGATTGATACTGATTCATGGATTTCGGGGGTTTTTGGGGTTTTTCTGTCTGTTCCTTTTCAGTAAGTTTGGGGGTTTTCGGTGGTCTGCCCCTATGGGCATGCTTTGGGTTGACTTTTGAAGGCTCTCGTCATGGCTGACATAGGGGCCTCTTCTCATTTTCGTCGTAAGAGACATGCAAAAAGCATAAAAACCCATGAAGGGTGGTTTCGCTACGTCCTTGGCCATGATATTTACATGGACCACGTGTCCTCCCTATGCTCGCAAGCTCTTGTGGGGAGATTGGAATATTGTAGACTAGGTAAGAAAGCCTGGATTGAATGGGCTTTTGAAAACTGGAAGCCGCTACTGACTTATATACCAACCATCAGTCTTTTATCAAATGGCTGGATTGTCTTCATTTTCCTGGAAGTGAAACATGCTGCACTCATTCTTGAAAGGATATGGCGTATTGGTTAGGGATATTTGGTTTTGGGGCACTGGCATTCTCACTTTGACCCTCTCAGGGAACAGGTGACGAAGCGTCACCTCTGGGTTCTGATGCCATCTCTCCCCTTTCCCCTCTGGAATTTGAATATACTTGAGGGAATTGCAAACACGATTGGAAAGTTCGTTGCTGTTGATGAGGATTTCCATCTCTCCTTTGATAAAAGGATGGCTCTGGTTTTGGTTGAGCTGGACGTATCCCTTGGTTTACCAGCTGAGGTGGAGATACTTTGCAAGGAGCGACTTCTGGTGCAAAAACTTGATTATCTCCATGTACTATTCCGCTGTAGTAGGTGCCACAATACTGGACATCTTCGGAGAACCTGCCCCTCTCTCCTGAATGTGCGAACCTGTTCCAACTTGGAAGGTACACCTGTGGCTAGAGCACCATATGATTCCTTTGCTCCGGAGCATCCAAAAAATGGTATTTACTCTCAATCCCTCTCACTCTTTGAAGATGTTTCTAATTCAATGCTTGAAGCATTAGTTGTATTGGACAAAGATCCTGCTACTGCTAGCCCCCCTGACTTGGCCTTGGTGGAAACCCCTCCTTTGGTGTCTTCTGTTGAACCCTCTTTCCCCTCCCTCATTGGTTCTCTAGCAACTACACATAGTCTGCCATCTCCTCCCACCCTGAACCCTACCCCCTCCCCTTTTGTGCCTCCTTTCTCTTCATTTGTGGATTTTCCTCCACTCCCTTCAACCACCTCATCTCCCTCACTTCGTCCCTATCCTCACAGTCCTACTACCTCCCCCTCCTTCTCCGATCCCTCTCTCCAAAAGTCTCTGTCGATTTTCTCGGCCACTATTCCCTCCTCCCCTTCTACTCTCCACCTTAACTCCATTCATTTCGGGAACATGACTGTCAGGGAAAAAAGGAGGAAAAGAAGGGTCAGTCTGGGGATCTCTCCACAGCCTCACCTCCTTATATCCCCCTCTTGATTTGCATCAAAGATGCTGCAAGAGGGTTTCCTCCTCGGGGACCTAGAGCGTCACCTCCCCTCCCTCTTGTTCCTTAATGAAGATCCTTTCACTAAATATCAGAGGTCTGGGAGGTAAGACCAAACAAAGCAGCCCCCATTCACTTTTCCTTTCAATTCATACGGACATGATACTCTTACAAGAGACTATGTTCATCACTTATCCTGCTCTCCTTGCTTTCTCTAAGCTCTTACCCAGCTGGGAATTCTGTGCCATTAGTGCCTCTGGCCTCTTAGGAGGGTTACTGACAACCTGGAACCCTCATAGGGTTATATCTCGAGCTTTTGAGACTATCGTCGGTATCCTTGTTAAGGCCAACTTTCGTGGTATGAATTCTCCCTTAGTCAATCTCAACTGTTATGGTCCATACCGGAATAGGGATATTTTTTGGGAGAAGGTACACAAGGGGGGAATTCTCAATACTCCAAACCTAATTTTGGGGGGGGACCTTAACTTAACCATAAGAGATTCTGAGACTTGGGGGAAGAGGGTTGTCTTAGACCCACTGACTTCGCATTTCAAACTCCTTTTTGACTCTGTGGGACTTTTGGATATTGCTCCTCCCAGTGTTGGCCCCACTTGGAGAAATGGTAGGGTTGGAGGTGAAGGGATTAGCAAAAGATTAGACCAATTCTTAATAGCTTCTTCTTTGATCCCTTCCCTCGTGGTTCACTGTGTGTGGACTCACCATGTTGATATTTCTAACCACTATCCGATTTGCTTTGAGTGGAATAAGTCAATGGGGTCCTGTAATTTCCCATTCAAATTTAATAGATCTTGGCTTAATGATCCGGATTTCATTTCCTAGGTCTCCAAGAGATGGCCTGAGCTGACTCCTCCTTCTTCTGGTACTGATTTGGACCTCCTTACCCACAAAATTCGATCCCTTAAGAAGGAAGTTAAAGGATGGATCAAGGAAAAAGGAACCATTATGGAGTCCGAGTCTCATAGGTTGGATAAGGATATTAGCACACTACTCTCTGGCTCCTCCTCTGGTATTCTCTCCCATGAGGAATAGTTGTCTCTGTCTCTGCTTAGATCCAAAAAAAAGAAACTGATGGATGACATCCTTCTGACTTGGAAACTTAAAAGTCATGCTAAGTGGGCACTGTATGGTGATTCAAACACCAAGTATTTTCATGCACTGGCTTCAGGAAGAAGGAAACAAAATACTATTTGGTCTCTTTTGGATGATGATGGACACAACACTAAGAATGAGACTGCTCTAAAGGAGCCGGGACAGAGTCATTTTGCCCATATTTTCAGTGATGACAAGCAAACCTGCTTGCTTGAACAACTCAAGGTTGTATTGCTTTACCCCAATATGATCTCTCATGAGGAAGCCCCTAGTATCATTCAACCTGTTACATCATCTGAAGTTGAATGTGCCTTAAAATATTTCAAAAAAGATAGGAGTTCCTGTCCTGATGGATGGCCTGTCGAATTTTACCTTAGTACACTTCTTTGACTTATTGGGTAATGAATTATTATCTACTGTTGATTGTGCTAGGGTTTCAGGCTGTATTCCTCCCTCTCTGAATTCTACCTTCCTTGCATTGATTCCTAAAAAGGAAAATCCTTTAACCTTCGCTGATTTTAGGCCTATCTCCTTGTGCAATATGTTATACAAATTGATTTTGAAGGTTATTGCTGTTAGGATTAAGCCTTTTTTGGACTCCCATATATCCAAAGAACAATATGGTTTTCTCAAAAATCACCAGATTGTTGAACCTATTGGCATAGACCAAGAGACTCTCCACACTGTGAAAACCAAGAATACTAGCGCTCTCATCCTCAAATTGGATTTGGTGAAGACTTTCGATATAGTAAACTGGTCCTACATTCGTCTCATTTTGATCCAGTTTGGGGTACCTCTCCTGGGTGTAAACTGGATAATGGGATTCCTCACTTCAGCAAATTTTGATGTCCTAATCAATGGTACTCCCTCGAAGTTCTTTACTGCCTTTAGAGGTATCAAATAAGGATGCCCCTTATCCCCCTTGCTCTTCATACTTGTTATTGAAGGGCTCTGTCTCTTGATCACAGATGCAAGGGAACATGGTCTCATCAGAGGTATTAAAATCTCTTCTACTCTTGCCCTTACACATCTCCTCTTTGTGGATGATGTGATCATGCTGGGCACTGGCACCTTACTTGAGTGGATTGCTTTTGAAGTTATTTTAAGTACTTTCTATAAGGCTTCTGAGATGTGCATTAGTATGGACAAATCATGCTTTCTTTACAACATTATGGATGTTGATATCCTCATTGACATTGCTCGGGTTCTGCCCTATAAAATGGAGCCTATCATCTCTGGTTTTAAGTATCTTTGCTATTATCTCAAGCCTCTGGGGTATAAGGTCAGTGACTGGAATTGGATGATTCAGAATTTGAAAATAGAATCTTTCACTAGTCCCATAAGTTTCTCTCTCTTGGTGGCCATCTGATCCTCGTGCAAGTTGTGTTGTTTAGTATCCCGATCTATTGGTTGGGCCTTGCCCCCATTCTAGTATCTATTTTAAATAAACTCAGAATTTTAACATTTGCCTTTTTATGGGGCTCTACAGGCAACAAACACAGATATCATCTGTCCAATTGGAAGCACCTCTCTTGGCCGAAAGAGAATGGGGGATGGGGAATTAAGAATTTGCATTGGTTCAGCATTGCATTAAGATTAAAGAATTTCTGGATGGTTCTATAGAATGATGGATTGTGGCATCATGTTCTTATCAGCAAATATTTGAAGAATCTCTTGGTAGTGGCTTGGATCAGAGGTAAAAAATTCAACTTTCGAGGTGTTTCAGTTATCTGGAAGGGGTTCTTTCTAACCCTTCCTTGGCTTGGTAGAAGCCTAGCCTGGCAGGTGGGAAATGGACAAGATGTCCTTATAGGCATTGATCCTATGAGTGGTGCATCAAACTCGCACTCATGGCCTGCAGGATTTCAATATTTATTAGAGGATCTGGATATTACCACACTCTCTCAAGCACGTAATACCCTACCGGGTTTACACCATTATTGGTACACAGCCGAGCATCTTTGCATTGTCAGGGATTGGAAAATTGCTTGGGATTCTTTTACGAGGGGTCTAGAATTTGGTGGAATTCGACTCAATACACAGTTCGATTCTCTGATTTGGGCACACAATAAGTTTGATGGTTCCGTATATGCAAACTTGGTATATGATAGCATTGTCCAATCTTTATCTCCCCTGGCTGGTAGCAGACTACTTGCTCTCATCTGGTCGGACACTCTGCCCAGGAAAATTAGCTATTTTGTTTCACTGGCTTTGATGAACAAGTTACTAACATGGGATAATCTCCAGAAGAGAGGTTGGACCGAGCCTGGTATTTGTGCACTCTACAGCGTGGATGAAGATAGTGTTCAACATTTATTTTTTCATTGCTCTGTTTGGAAGAATGTACTCTCTCTCCTAAGCGATCAACACCATATCACACCTTCCTTGTAGTTTAATAATCTCTGCTCGTTTCTGGAAAAATGGACAGTCAACTTTTCTAAGCACTCAGCTTGCTGCTATCTTCCCTTTCACACCATGTGGGCTATCTGGAAAGCAAGAAACATATTTATTTTTGAAGTGAAAAAGTTGTCTGTCTTAAGCTTAATCCAACAAATAACATACTCGTAGATGTATTGTCCTCCTGTAAATAAGGCAAAAAAGTCAAGAGCCTTGGGCCCTGGCCCTATTCTTGTCTATCCCTGTGGATTCTTTGATGGGGCATCTGCAAAAAATGTTGGAGGAGTTGGTTACTGCTTGTTCTTGAACGAGTCACATTCCTTTGAGTTTGCTTTAGGGGCAGGAAATTGCACCAACACTAAAGAAGAATTGGTAGGGCTTTGGGCTCTTCTACATATAGCCTAAATGATGGGGATTCCCACACTCAAGATATTTGGTGACTCTCCAGTCATTATAAATTGGGCAAAGGGTACTGCTACCCTTTCTCCACCTGAACTCCATCACTGGTGTAGGGAAACTAGAAAGATTTGCACTCACCTTCTAGAGCTGTCTTTCAGCGATATCTATCGTGAACACAATCAGCTCGCAGACCGCCTTTCTAAAATTTCTCTTTCTTTGGCTCCTGGATTTGGTTGTTACTTTGATTTTTTTGAAGGCCTTTTGGCCTCTCATGACACTTTCAAGCTCATTTGTGCCCGGTGCTGGAGCATGTTCTCCCTATTTTACTTGCACCTTTTTTTATTGTTATGGAGTGGGCTCCTTTAGATTGCAGTTCTATGCTCGTTTGTCCATGGTGGATATGGTTTAGAGTGACAATATTTACTGATGGGAACTTTGTATTTGTTGGATATGCACTTGGCCCTCCCCCTCTGCAGCTCAGTTGAGCTGTGACCCGTTCTTGGAGATCAACAGTATGTAACTTATAAGATCCACTTACTTGACTGTAACCCTTGTTTTGGGATGGCACATCAGATGCCCTTTGATTCTATAATGAATATCAAGGACATACTTTTTTCTTTCTGAAAATAAAAAAAGCTATCATTCTTTCCACACAAGTTCAAAACTCATGTTCAAAATTCTTGCCCAAATTTTAAGAAACAATTAATTTAAAAACCCATATATACTATATCTTCAAATATTTTATTTACCATTATTTTCAAATAGAAGTTGATATATACCCGTCTATATTAAAAAAATGACATCAATCACTTTCATCTTTATTTTTAATAATGTAATTATTGTAATTGTTAATTTTGTTTAGTTAATTTAAACAAGTGGAATAAGCAACAAAGTCGCTTAGTACCTGCCGCTTAAGAAAAGTTTGGAAAAAGTAATAATAACACTAGATGTTGCAAAGAGGCTTACTGTCAAGTCTTAAGTAAAAAGGAGATTGCTTAGTCTCTTTCGAAAAGTTTGAAGAAAATAATAATAGGTTAACATTTTAAATGGTAAAGGGATTACACATTAATGAATATATAATCCAAAATAATTAAAAAACACATTAATAAATTGACATTAATAAACCCATAAATCTAGGAAAAGTAACATTAGATGTATAGAACAGTAAAGAAAATGGAATATTACTAATAACCAAATGGAAGCATTCTATTGTTATGAGAAAAGCATTTTATGAAAGCCTTTCTTGAATTTCGCAAGGAGACCATTATATTATAATTTTTTCTAAGAAAAAAGATATTAAAATTAGAATTCATGCTTTTTGGTTGAGGAATTTTCACAAATTGAAGTATTATAAATGGTAAAATATACATAGGATTCACACCATCTACAATCGAGGGGTTTATATATATATATACTAAAAATAAGTTTATGAAAAATAATAAGTGATGTTTATATATAAGTTGTTCTTTTAGTAAATACAATTAATATAGAATTAATTATGTTTTTGTTAAATTAATCTTTTAAAATTTAAAATTAATCAATATAGTTAGTATATAATTGTGTTGGTATTTCTAGTAAATATAGTTAGTATAGAATTAATTAAATTTTGAATAATAACTTTTAAAATTTAAGTCCATAAATTAAATATATAAATTAATATTTGGAAGTTGATGTTAAATAATTTTGACTAGGTACATTTTACTAGATTACAAAATAATAAATATGTTTTATTACTCAATATCATTCAATTTACTTTTCAAATATATTTTGTAATATGAAAATAATGTTTAAAAAAATAAAAATCAATCAATTAATAAATAAACAAATAAATTAGTAAAATTTATAAGTGTTTTAAAGTTTGTAAAATGTTTATGTTGAAATTAGAAAAATATATTATATATCTAAATATATTTAAAGTTGATACCTATAATATTTATTTATTATTTAAATTCAAAACCTTATTTTAAAAAATGTATTTATAAAATAATATTCATAATTGATGTAATTTTGAAATGTTTTTTTTCTAACTTTGATTTCTTTAAATAATCCCTCTAAAATCATAACAAATCAAAATTAAGATAAATGCTATTATATAAGAAAACAAATGGAAAAAAAAAAACTATTAGAAAAGAAAGAAAGTATTGATAATAAGCTACATAATAAAATAGTAATAGTAGTATAACTATATAGGATCTATTTAAAATCTGAGATAAAACACTGCAATCTTAATATCTTCAGAGTTTTAAAATAGCACTTCAAATCTAACCTAAGAGTTGGTGTAGGGTTAAGAAGTGAGGTCAAAGTATCCTTGCAGTTAGATCCATTCTATGCATAATTAAATAAATCCATAATATTTAAATTTGGACTTAAATTATGTAAGGGCTTTTTGTTATAGATAAAGCTTTTATCAATATTTTGTTATTAATATTGTTTGTGTGGTAAATACTCTACATTTCTAAATCCAAATAATCATTAATATTCTCAATATTTTATGTTTTAATTTATCATTTTAAGTGAAATCATTTATAAAAGAAAATATATTCATAATTAAAAAGTAAAATTATTATTGAAAAGATTTTAAATGTGAAAAAAATTTAAACTCTTAAAATGTTTAAATTAGTTTGAAAAAGCGATATTTCTATCATGTTTTAGTGAGAGTTTGAAAAACTTCGGGGAATAACTTGTTGATTGTTGTAAGCTCCGTGGGTTCTTATGTTTCGGAACTTCAAGCGGAAGCATTGTGGGCCCAACCTTTTGTTCGTGGGTTTGCTTGTTCGTGGTTTGCGATATTTGTTTTTTCCATTGTGTCGGGTCTTTGTAAAAGCCCGAGCACGAACTCCGAACAAGTCTGTTCGCTTGTTCGCGTTTAGGAGTTCGCGATTTGTTTTTTTTTGTTATTGTGCGTCGAGTGTTTGTAAAAGCAAGAACGTGAGCTCCAAGCAGCCTCCGATCCTCACAATTCTCGCTCGATAATACTTGGATCTATTTTATCATTTTAAGTGAAATCATTTATAAAAGAAAATATATTCATAATTAAAAAGTAAAATTATTATTGAAAACATTTTAAATGTGAAAAAAATTTAAACTCTTAAAATGTTTAAATTAGTTTGAAAAAACGATATTTCTATCATGTTTTAGTGAGAGTTTGACAAATGTCACCTCTGGTACAGATGACTCATTCAGAATTCGGATTTTTAGAAAAAGCAACTTGTCATCCAGTTTTCCCGAATAGCAAAAAACAAGTGAGACTTTTGCGGCAAACTACATAAGACCTTTTCGGAAAAGAAAACCCAAATTAGAAGTTCGAAATTCGGGAATCCGGGAACAAGTGGAACGGCAAAAAAAAAAGTCATTTAACAAAACGTCGAACACCAAGAAGATAATTCGGAAAAAGAAAGATAGTGAAAAATAAAAACTTTTCTGAAATGCGAAATACCGAACAATGCTGGTGGATGACCAAAGGAATAATTCTTTTATTTTTCAAACCATTAAATTTAATACAAAATTTAGAAACTATTTTTGTCTCATAATATTTTAACAATGCATTTTCAAATTTGTGGGATAAATAATAGATTCATTGAAAACTTTAAAAAAAAGAAACTCGATAAACACCATCGCATATCACCAATACTATTGACGGTCCAAAATTAGAATTATATTATTTTATTGGTAAATAGGAACATTAGAAAAAAGAGTTTCCAACGATATGATTCAAGCCTAAAAGTTGTTGTTGCAAGTGGAATCACACTGATACGGACAGTCAATATACTTCTCAACACTTCTATTGAAAAACCAATCTCCATATGTTTCTGCAATGGTCTGCACAGAGTGAAAAAAATGTGCATAAGTAATTCAATTTGAAGACTTAGTTGTATGAATAATTTTACTTTGAAAATAACTAATTTAAAACACTGTTTCAAAAGTAATAGAAGGAACGAACCTTTGAATTTAATTTTAGACCTACCCAACTTTTGAACTTGGTAACTATGAGTTTAAGCAAACCATATCTAGGTTTTGAACCAAAGGCTTTAGCAATATTCATCACAAAAGTTTTTAATAGTTTGCATCGGATGTTATAGTATTTGTCACCAAAGGCTTTTGATGTTTATGTGGTCCGATAAACCTTTAAGTGCACTTCTGTTGGATGCTATAATGTGTGTGCCTTACATTTGTGCATGACGGAATACATTTTTACTTTGTCTGACTCTACATTTGGGAAACTCTAATGTTCTTGTACATTGTATGATTTGATCCTCACTGTTTTTGCAGATTGTTGTTGGTGGCAGAAATAAATACTTAATTAATGGTCACCTTGCACAGCCGTCACGTGTCCAGAACCTTTTCCATTCTATCCAGCTCAATGTAAAAAATCCACATTTTCTCATTTTGCAAGGGCGTATTACTAAAGTTCTCAACATGAAGCCTCCCGAGATCTTGTCAATGCTTGAGGAGGCAGCAGGGACAAGAATGTATGAAATGAAAAAGGAAGATGCTCTGAAAACTCTTGAAAAGAAGAAGACCAAAGTGAATGAGATAGATAATGTGTTGGCTCAAGAGATTCTACCTGCTATAGAGAAGTTGAGGAAAGAGTGGGCTCAGTATATGCAATGGGCCAATGGCAATGCTGAACTTGATCGAATTAAGAGGTTTTGTATTGCTTATGAATTTGTACAAGCAGAGAAATTGAAGGAAGATGCTATGGGTGGGGTTGAGCAAATGAAATCAAATATTCTAGAACTTAAGAGCAATATGGAACAATTGCAAATGGAAATAGATGAGAAGGAAAAATCAATTTAAGATTTAATTGCTAAACATGTGACGAGAAAGGACACTATGCTAGAGAATGTCCTAGAAACATAAATGGCTCTCACAAGAACAAGTACGCATTCATCTTTCCATGCGCACAACATGTCCAACTCGTCATCCAGCTCGCTGCGCAAAACTCGTTGGTATTTTTCCAGGTGTTAAAATGTGTTACTACAGACTTTAGTCCTGAAGTGCACCAACAAATAGAGTTTTCATTCGTCCTAGATCTGCGCCCAACATATCCAGCTCACGATCCAACTTGTTGTTTATATTTCTGTCCAGATCGCTAACCAGTCTACGCACTCTTGAGAAATAATTTTAGGAATTCAAACGTGAAACAATTCTACAAACGACTTGTTGTCCATGCATCTAGGTAATGAAGCTTGTAGCCTCCTTCATCGACACCTCATCAACAGACCACACATTGGGTTGATGTATTAGTCTGTGTTCTAGAAAACTCGCCCGTGTGCTCTCCTCTGCTCGCCACCAGTCCACCTGCTGTGCTAAGGAAGGATCTGTGCACCACATCTAAGAACTGTTTGCAATGGAGAAGGAGTATGTGCGTTACACTGTCCAATGAAGAGAACCAAACTTGTGCTGAAGAAGGGAGGATGACTGTGCATTGGCTTGCGATTTGTTAGACGCCTTTATAGAATAAATTGTGAATTATTTAGTTTAATATTTTGTTTCAGTTTAATTACCTTAATAGTTGAATTCTCAAGAGTTTGACTCGGTTTTTCATTTTGAAAGATATTTCGATATTTTGTTTGTTAAAATATTTCCACGACACCATAGGAACCCCTCTGCCTTCGCATATATTTTGTGTCAACTCTAATCCTACCAACCCCGATTGATAATTAAATATTAGGTGAATTAATCTAGACATTATAACACCCAACATAGCACACTTGGACATGACTGAATACCTATTGGATTCAACTGTTGGACACTGTTGCTGACCCTCTGAGTGGGTTCCTAAATTATAGGGATTGATCCCTAGAGCACCAAAATGCATGCAGACAAGTGCAATAAGTGGTAGATGTATAGTAGATGTGTCCCTCATACACCGATTAAGTGATGAAGACCTCCTAAGCTAGGGAAATAAAAAATAGACTTATGTAGTCAAAGGGAGGATTAATAATAATCCCAACAACTTATACCCATATTCTAAGGTAGTTATTTGCAGAGATAATATATTATGCATCGGAATGCTTAGTGGGTGGGTTGATTGGGCCAATAAAAGGAAAACAACTTACTTATCAAAAAGTTGTAGTTCCCTAATCAAGTTTAGAGTAAACTCATCTCTCCTAGATGGATAACCCATGCATTAAAACATGTCACATCCTTATACATATTATTTTTCATCCCTAAACAACATGGATCACCAAATACAAGCTTGCAACAGCTTGCATGCAATCAACTTACCACCATAGGAACCACCCACAACTCCTTGGTGAAGTTTCTAGAGGATATTCTTTTTATCACGGTCCAATATGCATAGCTAGATAATATTTTCATATTATACATCTTACCCGCAATTAATTGGTAATCTCCAATGCACATTACCAAATCACTCTTTTAACTTGTGGAATACTCTAGATGGGTTTAACCTATCACTAAAAATAGTGAAATTTTAGCTAAATAATCGAGAACAACTTTTATATAGAGCAAGTGTGCATTTAAAACATCATCATCAATTGTGACTCCTGAATAACTTAACCCAATTAGGGATAGGTGATCATGACCAACTTTATTCTTACCTATTCTACAATTATCTCAAAAGATAATTCATGGAACATTAGTAGCCACACACAACTCTAGCCTTCCAAAATTGTTTTATTAACCACATACTCGAGTGCATAATGATCTATATTAAACTAAAAAATCCCTCCTATAGGTAGTGGTGTATTTTTTATAGATCATAAACCATTTCTAAACCCTCACTCTTCATAGTGATGTAATTGCGTTCAACTTGTTAGAACTTCTTGCTAGAAAAATAGATTGGGTAATAGGCATTTCTTTCTCATGCTACATGAGTAATATTCCCAAATTTGTACCAAAGGAATCCTTATGCACATGAAAACCAACACTCCATTTTGGGAACATAGATGTACTAGGTATTTATGAGCTTCTCCTTCAAGCTAGGAAAAGAAACATCACACTCAAGGGACCAATAAAATGCTTTAGAAATCTTCAATGACTTTTCCAGTGGTTAGGTAATTGTGTCATAATTGAAAATGAATCTATTATAATGCTAGAAATGTCCCAAAGTGAATTGACAAATATTTACATTGACCAAGTCCCACAGTTTCACAAATACACCTTTGAAGGGTGAACCAAGAATCCTTCCTAACACATAATGCGTCCCCACACAATACCAAAAGCTATGTAGAAATGTAGTTCTTTAAATATAGATTTGTTTGTACCACTCAAACATTAACTACTACATGGGCATATGTTCCTTAAATAGGCTATACATTGTCCACTAATTTAAGTAAATCTTGAGGAACTTGTGGATATATTCCTTGAAAGCAACAATCTCAATGCACAAGAAAACTATACTATAGGGACATTCTTTAACCCAAATAAAATTACATTATTTGTGAAATATCCCCATTCTATGGAAAAGTGGTCATCTTTTTTCATCTTCAATAATCTTGGCCTTGTGATATCCCAAGAATCCATATGTAAATGAATAGAACTCCCTCCCCACAACATGATCTAGCATCTATTTGTAAATAGAATTGTCGTTCACATAATCCACATAATCTAAATTAAGGCTATGGTAATCCACACAAACTTGATATCTTTTGTGCCTTTCTTACCATTGTCATCCATTGGAAAATCAAGCATGCTTCCAACATCTCATCAATTTCCTTCATTCTCCTTGACTCGTGGATTTAATAAATAGGGCTAATGTTTCATAGGTTTAGCATTCTTTCCCAATTTAATCTTCTTTCCCCAACTCTCCTTTATGCCTTTTATTTTTATGAAGTTTTCCAGAAATATATATCTATAATCTCATAAGAGACGAGTAATATCAAACATGGTTTGCTCATCTCAATAGTCTCTTATTAAGAAATTTTTAGCTTCTCTTCACTCCCTTAATTAAATTTGTGTAGTTTCAAAGGTTGATAATGATTTTTTCTTTGTTATAGATATTATAACTTTTAACTTCTTGGGACCTTTAGACCCCTGAAATTGAAGGTGTAACAATTCGTTTGGATCTCCCATTTCCTTGTTGTAACAATTCGCTTGGATCTCTCCAATTGGTTAAGTGGAGCCAATTTGTGGTGTTTTGGACAAAGCATACTTGGGACTGATTTTATAACTGATGTTCATACTCTCTTCATTGATTTGATGGTTGGAATGATCCCAGGAGTTTTTCTCGTGTAGGAGGTGATTGTCACATCTTTAGTTTTGTTGTTTTTCCTTAGATAAATATGAAGAAAGATTTGAACCCAGAATTTAGGGGGCATATACCTGAATGCAATTTTCCACATGCAGGATGGAAGGATATGTGTTTCCCTCATAAAATATTAGAAATGTAATACTCCATCCTTGAGTCGATGATAAATATTCACATTGAAATCTAAGGGGAGGATCAAACTTGTGTATCATTACTAGCTGAATTGCATCCTAGGTCTTCAAATCTTCTTTATGTGTATCCCACCAATAAACAATGAAATAAATAAAATTTAAAGAGGTTAAGTGAAAATTTTATAAAAGCTTTATAGTATCAAATGGAATTAATGTAGAACCAAATAACTTGCAATCGAAAATATACTCTCTCTATACTTATAAGCAAAGATTAAGCATATATGAATGGACAACAACCACTCCATTTATTAAATTACCCTTGTGGCTCTGTTTTCTTTCATTTGCTCTTGTGGCTCAGTTTTATTTCATTTGATCTTGGAGATGGTGACTGGAATCCTTCTCTGACGTGGCAGTCCTGATTTGCACGATTCACCCTTAAATTATGCACGCCATAGCAATATCAATGCCATGCTATTGAAAAAAGAGTGAAAATTGAAACAATTGATAGCTATAGCATTTAGCAAATTTATTCGTCTATTCAATGAACATGAACCAGACGTTTTACACATGACATCCTCGCAATATGGGCTACTATCACCCTGTCGATACAGTCTACTCTCACCTTGATGCCGATCATAACAAATGACAAAGCTGAAGGAAGCTAGAGACTTGACGTTATGATTTTATTTTCGAATTCGGCTTTACACTTTTATTATCAAATCTAATGAATTCAAGAGTAACAGTAGTAATCAAAATGGTTGGATATCGCATTGAGTTGCAATGTCGAATGCAGGTTCGAAGTATTTGCTGCTGAGAATCGCTTTGGTGATCACATTGTTGGCTTGATCTGTCCAGTGAACTCCATCCCATATCACATTTGACCCCGGATCGCCGCACGATTCCGCCTTCACAGCCTCTCCATTCAGAATCCCCGAGCTTCCGCACCATATATTGGCGTCGTAGTTATACTTTCCTCAAACTCCACAACAAGCTCGAGTGGTTTGGTTGAACCCTGCATGCATTCACACTGGCTGTTAGATCAATTAGAAATGGAAGGGAATAAAACAAAATAATCTACAATAAATTATATGCAACCAAATGGTCTCTTGATCAAATTTGCAGTGCGCAGTACCATAGTTGGAAGGGTTATTCATTAAGTCAGAGATGATGTCGTAATTGTTGACATATATGATGTTTGCATCCTTGAGCTCATTTCGGAGGTTTGAAAGTTTTCGTCTCAGTAGAAAGTTATAGTAACGGACTGCTTTGTTGAAGGAAATAGAGCAGCCATACTTGTCCAAATCATTGGTGAGGGAAAGAGAAAGCCAGAAGGGTTGGCAGCCTTGAGGCGCAACATTCTTCACCAAAATTGTTCTTGCACCTTCATTGTATAGCTCCTGCAGGATGATCCATCGCACAAACACCATGGATATGATCATGAGTTTAATTTACAATATCTCAGAATTACATATTTACTAGATCTAAAATCAATGTTCAGATGGATCGTGGCTGGCTGATTCAAAAGAATTTGTAAATCGAAATGGAGATCATAGCTGATAATACCTGGACAATAGCTGCAATAGACCTGGCCACGTTGGGAAGAACGCTATGTGGGAGCTAGTTTGGGGTCATATTGAGGTTCTTGTACGCATAGCTGAAGTCATTGCCTCTGATTTCTAGCAGGTAAATTCCCTTCTCAAATGCATCTGCTCTTGGAAGATAGCTTTGAGCACCTAGTGCACCCACAAAACAAAAATGAATGTTTCCATCTACATTAGCTTCCAACATGACCATCGCTTGGCATTTATAATAAATTAGCCACGAAAACGCATGCCTTAATTACCTTGTGCACTGATGGTGGCCATGACCTGTTGTTTGAAGATCTTGAACTCATTGATCTGAACAGGGAGAGAAACTGGAGATATGACAGAATTGGTGTCAATCGCAGTTGCACCGGAGGCTGCAAAGTTGGCTCCCGACCCATAATTAGAGCCCACAGGCTGCAAGTATGCACTCGGAAACGACAATCCCAGTGCCTTTGCTGTATCAAAATCAAACAACATTATCATAAAATTATAGATATTATCTTATGTACTTGTATGTGCGCAAAAAATATGGAAACTATAGTCAACAACATACCGAACAAATCAATAGACAGGCATCCATCACTGTAGCGATATACAGGTTTACCGAAGTAGGTTTGTCCATACGGAGGATTCTCTGCAGCCTCATGATACGGGAAAGCAAAGTGAATAGCACCGGTATCAGAGGTCGAGTCCCCGAAATTAAATACTACAGGAAAGTTGCAGGCACAGTGACAAGGTATCGATAGCAGTGCCGCCATCAGAATTATGATGTCATTGTTACCAGGTGTCGACTCAAATCCAGATAACAAACTTCGAGGATGACATCATCCTTGCTTAACCAATAGCAACACAAATAAATACAATTTTAATAAATTTAAAAATTGTTATTTTTTATATTCCAAAGTTTAACTTTGTAATAGAGATTTTAATCTTTTTCATATGGACCAACTAATACAAAGTCAACACAGCTTGACTTGTGATCGATTACAATATACCCTGCCTCTGCAGGTATAATAAAGCTATATTCTTGACTCATTGTATATTTGTGTTTAAATACATTCAATCGCATGTTTGTGATGTTCAACGGAAACTAGATTCCCATATGAAATCCTTATAACCAATTATTAAATCATATGTCATATGGTTAGTTTCTCTTCCATCTGTTTAGTTTTAATGTCACATTTATTATATATTTGTGTTTTTTTAATGCTTATTAGTGGGTTATTTAATTTGCTTGTTTTATTACTAAAGAGATTTAGAACTCTTTCTTCATTCTAACTAAAGAGATTTATAACTCTTTCTTCATTCAACAGCCGACCAACATGTCTCACATTCTAAAAAATAATAAAATATCTTAAAAATAAATGTTGTTTTCTAATTATATTTAAATTTATAACCCTATACGCTTGTTTTATATTTATATTTACGCTTGTTTTATATTTATATTTAATCAATCTTCCTTGTAATTTGAAATTCATGTTTTTTGAGATTGAAATTTTTGGGTCGTATACTTTCGGAATTGTTGGGCGGAGCGCGTATAACAATTTAAGAAGTAATCGACTCCCTCAAGGTAAATACAAGGCGAGTTGGTCGTCAGTTTTCCTGAACCAGTAAACTCCAAGGAAGGAAGAGAAGGAATTCGTGTGTCCGCTTTGCTATTTTGACCTAATTTGCAAGTCAGAGCTGACACAGAATGGGAAGTAAAGGAGGCGAAGTACAGAAGAAAACAAGACACGACGTTGAGTTTGGAGGTTGCTCAGTGAGGTTCGTTGTGGATGAGAAGTACGAGTTGAAGCGTAAACTAGGGTTCGGAACATATGGATTCGTGTGTGCATTCAAGGACACATCTGAACCTCCAGATGCAGATGACGTTGCCATCAAGAAGGTCACTAAAGTCTTCAGGAACTCTGGGATCATTGCTCAAAGACTCCTCCGTGAACTGCGAATTCTTCGTCAAATAAAACATCCATTCATTGTGCCCATGACGGATGCGCTCTTGCCCCCCGACACAGAACGCTTCGATGATGTTTATGTTGTCTACGAAAAGATGGACACCTCTCTCTTCCGTGTTCTCCACGATCGCACAGCCGAATCAGGACTTCGGCCTTACTTCTATAAACGGGTTATGTATCAAGTAAGTAGCTATCATCTGATCGTTTCTTGGAATTAGTTATTTGAATCTTTTCTTGAAATTAGGTATTTGAGGACTTAAAGCTTGAATTAGTGACTTTTTTGCAAAAGAGTTTACAGATTTTATTAATTAAACTATCAGTTTACACGTCTGATCGATTAAACTATGTCTTAAACTATCGCTTCTATAACCTGGTGATGTGTCAAGTAGGTATCATCTAAGCGTTCGTTTCTTGGAATTGGGTTCTAATCTGAAAGAAATTGTGACTTTTTTTTTATTAGGACTTTTTTATAAGATTCACATGTCTCACTCATTGAACTATCCCTTAAAATTCTAATTAATAACTCTACTTTGGAGGAGAGTCTAAAAGTTTTACTAATCTAACCATTCCTTAAAACTCAACACAACTAGTTGTACATCTATTAAAAATAACCTCTTAATAAAAAAATTCATATATCTTTTTCTTCATGAATCTGAACCAAGTTCTTTTTAATACTGAGTACTGAATTAAATGGAAATTGAACTAGGTGCTGACAGCCCTCCAATACCTGCACTCGGCGAATGTGTTGCATCGAGACTTGACGCCTTCGAACATTCTGTTGTCAGAATGTAGAGAAAAAGCCAAGATATGCGACTTTGGTCTTGTTCGTACGTTTTCGGAGGAGATGACACAACTGGTGGTCACGGTTCCATACCGAGCCCCAGAGCTCTTTTGCTCGACTTCCATGAGTGGAACATGCAGTTACACAGGCGCTGTAGATATATGGGCTCTCGGCTGCATTTTCGCGGAGATGCTGCAGCCAGTCACTGAGGGAGAACCTCTGTTCGACCTCAATGATGACTGGGGGGCTCAGCTCCAGCAGTTGCAAAAGATTATGGAGATCATTCCTAAGCCTTCTCCAGATGACACGTTGGAATTTATTGAAGATGAGGATACCCGCGAATTTTTCAGAGAATATTTTGGGAATGAAGCCCCTAAAAGTCCTTTGAGGACACTCCTGCTTGGGGTTGATGATGATGCGGTTGATTTATTGGAGAAAATGCTTACATTCAACCCGTACAAGAGAATCACCGCCGCTGAAGCTCTTGCCCATCCATATTTTCAAGATTTGCCAGCCGAACATCACGGCGGGAATAACAATGAGACGATCGAAGACATCGATGAAGAAGAAATAAAGAGTAAAAATATACAGCAGCTTAGGCATTCGATATACGAGGAAATAATGTTCTTCAGGGTTGCAAATTGGGCCAAACAGAATAACATAAAGCTGGAATTTAAGTGATTTTCTGAGTGGTGGTTAAACATACGAACGCTCTGTGACCACGCAAAATGCTAATTTGCTGCAATAAGTTTTTGTTAACTAAACAAAAAAATTAAATGCTATCTTTGTTAATGCTTGTTACGAGAAAATTGAATAATGTTTTCACATTTTTATAAAGTTAGAATTGAATAATGTTTTCACATTTTTTATAAAGTTATAATTTATATTTGAATTTTTTAAAAATAAAATTTTCAAATTTTAATTAATTATCAAAGATATGTATTTAGTAATGAGGGTAGTGTTTGATCTAACTAAGGCTAATGTTATTAGAGATTACATGATTCCATTGAACGTAGGTGAGCATGGATGTTCGAATACTTGTCCAAAACCCACATACATATTGAGTGAGCAAAGTCCTTTATCATATATCAATGGGTAATTTCACATGTTAGAGTCTTTTTTATGATATATTGGTGTTATTTTTTGGAACATCTAATTAATATCTTGGAAAGCAATAGATAAATAGATAGTTGTCTTCATTGCCAATTGTCAACTAAGTCTATATTCTTGGAAAGAAACAAGATATATATTTTTGGAAATTGTCAACTAAATCTATATTTTTGGAAAGAAACAAGATATATATTTTTGGAAAGAAACAAGATATGGTTGTCTTCACCTTTTAGAAAGAAAAAAGAGATGGTTGTCTTTAGTATTAATTGTCAAGTGAAGTCATACCAAATTACCAATACCTTTGAATTTTTTTTTAGAGTAGTACTTAGCTACCCCTTGAGCAATTTGTATGCACCAAAAAGGTTAGCAAAACCCCCTTTCTCAACGGTCTAAGAGTGGAAAACCCCTTTCTCAAGGGTTTAAGAGTGGAGGGTTTAACCCACATACATACCGAGTGAGTGAAGTTTTAGCTTTATCATATACCAATGGGTAATTTCACATGTCATAGTCCTCTTTATGATATATTGGTGTATCAAGTGAGTGAAGTTTCAACTTTATCATATACCAATGGGTAATTTCACATGTCATAGTCCTCTTTATGATATATTGGTGTGATTTTTTTGGAAAATTGAATTAAATTCTTGGATAGCGATAGATAGTTGTCTTCATTACCAATTGTCAGCTAAGTCTATATTTTTGGAAAGAAACAAGATATATATTCTTGGAAAGAAACAAGATATGGTTGTCTTCACCTTTTGGAAAGCAACAAGAGATGGTTGTCTTTACTATTAATTGTGAAGTGAAGTCATACCAATACCCTTGAAATTTGTTTTAGAGTAGTACTTAGCTACCCCTTGAGCAATTTGTATGCACCAAAAAGGTTAGCAAAACCTCATTTCTCAAGGGTTTAAGAGTGGAAAACCCCCTTTCTCAAGGGTTTAAGAGTGGAGGGTTTAACCCACATACATATCGAGTGAGTGAAGTTTCAACTTTATCAGATACCAATGCGTAATTTCACATGTCATAGTCCTCTTTATGATATATTGGCGTGATTTTTTTGTAAAATCGAATTAAATTCTTGGAAAGTGATAAGAGATAGTTGTCTTCATTGCCAATTGTCAAGTAAGTCTATATTCTTGGAAATAAACATTTGTGATAAGAGATAATTGTCTTCATTGCCAATTGTCAACTAAGTCTATAGTCTTGGAAAGAAACACGATATATATTCTTGGAAAGAAACAAGATATTTATTCTTGGAAAGAAACAATATATGGTTGTCTTTACTATTAATTGTCAAGTGAAGTCATACCTTTGAAACTTCCTTTTAGAGTAGTATTTAGCTACCCCTTGAGCAATTTGTATGCACCAAAAAGGTTAGCAAAACCCCCTTTCTTAAGGGTCTAAGAGTGTAAAAACCCTTTTCGCAAGGGTTTAAGAGTGGAAAACCCCTTTCTCAAGGGTTTAAGAGTGGAGCCTTCGAGGGAAAAAATTAGGAACATTTTACTATATATTTTGTCTATTTTTTTAATCTTCTTATGCATGGTATAAAAGGGAACTTTTCCCTAATATTGTATCACAGAAAAAACATTGTAAGTTTTTTGCTAATAAAATATTGAAGTTTCTATTGTTCCATGATTTTACTTACACACAACAAAGTCTCCTTTAAATTTCATGTTTTATTTTAATTGTTATTTTATTTTCTTTTTATATATTTTTAGTTACATTTGGTATCAAAGCCCGAAAAAATCATAGGCATAGGATTTTTGCAAATCGGGGCTACAACAAAGACAAGAGGTTCAACCAACTTTTAGATTGGGGACTTTGATGGAAATAATGTATCGCTCTCGAAGGTGAAGTCCTAGCTTTGAAAATGGTTGCAAAAAATTCAAGTGGCATGACATATGAGTCGATAAAGATGGAGAGGAAAGAAGTTTCTAGAATTTTTCTTTATTTAGCACACTAGCCTGTATATTTTGTTGAAGAAAATATTATGGAAACTCTTTCAGAGAATGTTGAGAAGATATATAAAACTAAATTGACATCAAATTATATTTTCTTGAAAAAATAATTTTATAAGTTTGGGATCAAGAAGGTTCAACTATGGTAAATTATTTAGATGAGATTAATATCATAATCCTTCAACTAGTCTTTACCAAGCATCCAAAGGGACCAAATACTATCTTTGTTAATGTTGGTTATAAGAAAAATGAATAATTTTTCATTTCTTTATAAAGCTAAAATTTATATTTGAACTTTTTAAAAACAATTTTTTTCAAATTATTAATCGCCAAAGGTATGTATTTAGTAATGATGGTAGTGTGTGATCTCACTAAGATTAATATTACTAGAAAATACATAGTGCCATTGAAGATAAACGATAATGGATGTTCAAATACGGGCCCAAAGCCCACATACATCTAGAGTGAGAGAATTTTATGCCTTATCATATACCAATGGGTAATTTCACATGTCACATGGTCCTCCTTATGATATATTGGCATGATTTTTCTTCGATTATTTAATTAGCCTATATATTCTTGGAAAGCAACAAAAGATGGTTGTACTGCCAATTGTCAACTAAGTTATGATAGTTTTTTTTAGGAGGTGAAGCCAATACCAAATTACCTTTGAAATTTTCTTGTATAGTAGTACACAACTATCCCCTCACGTAATTTTATGCACCAAAAAGGCTAGCAAGATCCTCGTTTTAGAGGGTCTAGGAGTGGATCTCTAAAGGAGAAACTAATTAGGAACATTTTGCTCTTTCTATTTCTATAACCCTCTTATGTATTGTTTAAAAGGGAAGTGGCCTCTAGTATTGTATCACAAGAAAAAATTGTAGGTTTTTTGGTAATAAAATATTGAATCTTCAATTGCTCCATGATTTTACCCCCACACAACAAATTCTCCATTCAAATCTCATGGTCTATTTTTGTTGCTGTTTTTTTAAATTTTTATATTTTTCGAGTTACATTTGGTATGGAAGCCTAATAAACTTGTTTGAATGGATTTTTTTTGCAAATGGGAGATGCAACAAAGAGAAGAGATTTAAGAAAGTTTAATATTGGGGGTTTGATGGAATTAATGTATCCCTCTCGAAGATGACGTTGGAGGATTTGTTGGTTAGAACAACCAAGCCCTAGCTTTGAAAATGATTGCACAAAATCTTGTGGCATGACAAATGAGGAGTCGATAAAGATGGCGAGGAAGTAACTTTCTAGAATTTGTCTTTACTTAGGAGAATATATTGTTCAATGTTTTTGAAGAAAAGATCATGGGATTCCTCTGAGAGAATCTTTAGAAGATGCATAAAAATAAATTAACAACAAATTAGGTTTTCTTTAAAAAATAATTTTATAGTTTGGAATGAAGCAGGGTTCAACTATGGTAGATTATCTGAATGAGTTTAATATCATAATCCTTAAACTAGTGTTTGCCAAGCGTCCAGAGGGATCAAATACTATCTTTGTTAATTTTCTTGTTATGAGAAAATTGAATAATGCTTTCATATTTTTATAAAGTTAAAATTTATATTTGAAATTTAAAAAAATATTTTTTTCAAATTATTAATTATCAAAGGTATGTATTTAGTAATGATGGTAGTGTTTGGTCTCACTAAGGCTTAATGTTATTAGAGAATACATGATTCCATTGAAGGTAGGTGACAATGTATGTTCGCATATAGGCCCACAACCCACATACATCTAGAGTGAGTGAAGTTTCTTCCTTATCATATAGTAATGGGTAATTCAAATGTCATGGTTCTCCTTATGATATAATGACATTATTTTTCTTAGATAATCAAATTCGCATACATTCTTGGAAAGAAATAAGAAATGGTTGTCCTCAGTTCCAATTGTCAAGTGAACTATGATAAGTTTTTCTGTTAGGAGGTGAATTCGATACCAATACCTTTGAATTTTACTTGTAGAATAGTACATAACTATCACCTCATGCAATATATATGTACCAAATAGGATAGAAAGGAACATGCACCAAAGAGGCTAGAAAGGCCCTCCTTCTCAAGGGCTTAGGAGTGGAGCCCCTAAGGTGGGGGGGAATTCAGAACATTTTACTATATTTTATTTTGTAACCCTCTTACATATTGTATAAAAGGGAAGAAACCCCTAGTATTGTATCACAAAGAACCATTGCAACTTTTTTTTCTAACCACAATAGCCACATGATATTTTACCTATTGGAGTATAAATGAGTGAATATGAAAATGAAAATGAAGCTTTTCATCAACATGAAGAACACCAAGTTCAACAAACACAACTAGGAATATCTACATGTCCAAAGAGATATGTAGATAGGTATTCTCTTGATTTTTAGTCTTATTTTGATTTGTTAATTGATAATGCTCAACTGAGTTCATTTTAGGAAGCTCAAGAATTTGAGAATGAAAATAAATGGAGGAAAGCCATGGACGGTGAAATGAATGCACTAGACAAGAATGAAACATAGAACTTGTGGATCTCTCACATGGAGGAAAGGTTGCTTGAAACAAGTGGATGCATAAAGTACAAAAGAATCATGGTGGGTTGCTAGACTGTTATAAATATTGCTTGATAGAAAAAGGTTAGTGAAGAAGTTAGGTATATATTTTAATGAAATGTTATGTCCAATTGTGAAGCTAAATACTGCAAGGGTTGGGACTCATAGGGAATATGCCAGGAAACCTGAACTTGAATTTCCTTTCCCTTCTATCTAAATCATATCTTCCTACTTATTTCAATAATTTTCATCCTATATCGTTATGTAACATGTGTATAAAGTGATTTCCAGAAGCATCTCTATTTGGATCAAACTAATTTTGGCTTCCATCATCTCCAAGGACCAATTTGGGTTTTTGAAAGGAACCTGTATTCATGAGATCATTTGTTTGACACAAGAGGCTATTCACAATTTAAAATGAAATTATTCATCATTGTTGGTTATGAAGATGGACCTTTCAAAGGCTTAGGACCGGGTTTCTTGGACCTTTTTGAACTTGATGTTTTTCCTATTGGGGTTTCCTCCAAATATGGTGGATTGGGTTATGGTGTGTGTCAATATTGTTCAAATGTTAGTCCTAATCAATGGTGAGGGTGGGGAGGCTCAGGGTGATTAGAGGTAGGGGAAAAGGGTGGTTTAGGGAGAGAAAATGATAGAGAAAAAGGTGGGGGGTAGGGATTTAGGGTCATAGGGTTGGTTACTTGTATGGAGAGTAGGATGGGGTTTCATGAGAGAGAGAGGGATTTTGGCAGTAGCGAGTGTCATAGAGGGAGGGGGGTGTTAAGGGATTGGGGGAGAGAGAGAGAGGGGTGGGGTTTAGGTGTAGGTGGAAGAGTAGGTACAAGTACACTTTTAATTACAATCAATTACTTATTCAATTATAAATTTCTGTCTTTAGTTACTAGTCAACAATTTCATCAATGAATTTCTTAAAAAGATAGGACAATATGTTCAACATGTCCACCTCGCTCGATGGTAGGATAAAAAATTTAGAAATTGTAGAGATACATTTTCCCATGGTATTATAATTTAAGTAATTTATTTTTCTAAGAACTACACTCTGCAAGCCCAAAATGAGATTCAAAGTTAGTATTATCATTATGAGAAGGTTTCTTTGATGGGTCATATCAAGTATAGACATGGCCTAAATAGAAACAAAGAATGACAATAAATTCCAAAGGAATATAATTTTTTCATAAGTGATTATAGGGTCCAAGACTTACACTATGTATGCCATTGATTCCACATGTTTTATTATTATTTAAAGGGGAGGAATTTACATATGGATTGACACTGGATTTTATCTAAGGTAGGTGATGGCCAGTTCAAAAATTTCTCTCTCTCTCCCCCTCCCTCTCTCTCCCCCTCCCTCTCTCTCCCCCTCCCTCTCTCTCTCTCT
>LPNX011003310.1:434843-452128 GCA_001517045.1 Pseudotsuga menziesii
TTTTTGGTGTAAAATCTGATGTAACAGGAACAAGGTGTCGCTGTATCCACGCCTGGACTCTTAGACGTCTCTGTATCCACGCCTAAACTCTTGGACGTCGCTGTATCCACGCCTGAACATCTCTATAGCGACGACACCGTATTTTGATGACTTTTTATATATGTGTCTAGCATAAAGGCTATCTTTTTGTCTAGCCTTGTTCCAATAGTTGAATCCCTTCTAAAAACAATTCGAAGTCAGTGCCCATTCTTCTGTTGCATCATGTTCCATTGATTGAACATATCCAAGTGTGGTTATAATATTAGAGTGTTCTCTATGCAACTCTTAATTTATTTAGGTTTAGTTTCATTTAGAAAGAGCCACTTGATTTTACGAACACTCTCATGAGGTGCCACCCTACAATGATTCATTGTCAATATGGGATTCTATGGGACCACCTTAAATGGATTAATAGAGAATACCTTAGATTCCATCAATCCAAAAACAAAGTATGCCATATAACCATACATTGGTGGATCTTGAAATGCAACAAAACCATAAGTTTCATACCCCTGTCAAAATTCATTACAGTTATTTAGATTTGCTTGAGGTCGAACTCATTCCATAGACTAGTCCTGCAATTATGAAATGAGCAAAATTTTTAGAAAATATGAGGATCACATCAAGAAAATGTTGACTAACGAAAACTAGTACAATTTGGATCCATTGTGCATCAAATTAGAAACATTTCCAAATCCAACCAAGTACAGAAGAATGACATTTAAATCTCTAATGCTCATAATCATGGGGAAGACAAGAGGGGCTAGGAGAAAACTTTAAATTAACTTTTAGAGGTGGATTTGAAGAATAGACTTTGGAAAATACTGCTACAATTCCAAGAATCTCTATGTTTTTATGTTTAAGAAAGTAGATGCCATTGTGCACAAAATTTTGTTTCTAAAACTATGAACTGCAAATATTTCAAATATAATATAAACAAAATATTAACTTGATATACAAAGTGATGAAACAAAGCATGATTTCTTACTACACCAAATCTAGGAAAATATCAAGCTTTCCTTGGTCATCAAAATGTTGAGTGTAGCCTACCATACATCAAAAGATGTATACTCTTATATCTCCAACATCTAATCAACTAGATATTACCATTAAATAAACTTCCAAAAGACACCAAAGAAGGAAGGTCATTCAAACAAACAAAAAAGAGCCAAAAGTCACATAGGGCGCGGAACCTACAAATGCCATACCCGCCAAGGATTCACCTTTTAGCATAATACCGTGAGAAGGCTTTTTGTTTGGCCTACCTAATGGAAACACAGATCACACAGCTCAACTCACTGCAGAGCTAGGGGTCGTATAGATCCATAGCTTTCCCCACACATATTGATATTGTATGCACAGTTTGCTCAAATTAACCACAGTACTGGATTTCGAGCGAATTGAAATTTCTAGGATAGAATGTCTTTTGCTGATTTGGGTGTACCACTACCTGTGATAAAATTCTGTTCACCCACTCATGAGTTTGTGGGCATTAAACCTCCAGATCTGATGGTGCAAGCAAGGAGGGCAAATAGCACCCGGTGATTAGCGTTTTCGTAAGGAAATTATGTCTATGAAGAAGGGATGGAGGAAATTTGGAGTTGCAGTTGTGGGTTTGGTGCTGCTATCCATGCTCGTTCCATTGGTATTCTTTCTCAGAATCTATGGTGGATTTCAGAGCAGTAAGTTCATCTGAACCTATTTCATTTTTTATTTGACTTGAAGCCACCTTCTCACAGACTGTTGTGTATGGGGAATCTGGATTTGGAGTACTTTGGCTGGGGCTGGGGCACTTACAGGTTTTTATGAAGCCCATTTGTGGAATTTGTGGTGGGTGTTTTTCATTTTATTCAACCATTTTGTCTCTTTTCTGTATACTCCTACAATGGGCATTTGGTGTATACCTAGATCCTTAGTACTGTGGGTGATTTGGGGTTAGTATTTGCATTAGATCTGATTGAACAACAGGTAGTGTGAGGCATATTTCAAAATTTCATAAGTTTGTAGTTTCATGGTTCTGATCTATCCTTCTGCATTGCTATTTTCAATGACTTAGGCTAAATGTGGGGTTTGAGGGCAGATACAGTTTTAAAGCAGTTGGATGTAGGGCAGTTGGATGTGGCACATTAGGTGTGAAAGCTTAGAGATCATAGGATTAGGTATTCAAATCAGTGAGGACTTAATCCCTGATGTTTGGATAGTGAAATGAAATACATCATCCTCGGAAGACCGAAACAGGATCTTAGACTATTTTGTCAGAGCTTAGGCTCAGATAGGAGTGGGCTGGAATTCCTGCTGGTTGCATTGAAGGATTTCGTCAATGCGTTTGTGGTTCTTTTAACTATATTTCAAATAATGTCAAATGCAGCTTCTTGTGGAACATGTGGACTGAGCAATTTCGCAGTTTTATAGTGGTCTGTCTGAACTCCTAAAAGTTGTCCTTCGTTAAAGCTTCTAAAATTATTGAGTAGAACTGAACCAGAGAGAAAGTAGAAACCTCCAATTTGATGCCTCCTGTTTCGTTCCCATATTGGTGTGCAACCCTGTGTCATTTGCTAACCATATATCTTTGTTGTGAGTATGATTGAGGATCAGTATATTTTATGAAAGCATAGAGTAGTACACTGCAAAACAGGTAGTGAGAATGCTTTATTGGCGTCTTCACTAGCATACTGTATGCCCTTTTTTATGAGGAACTTGCATGTGATGAGTACTTTTGAGCAGCCTGATCTTATGCTGATGTTTCGAATCCTTTTTGTCTCTTTAACATCAAGGAAGTCATTTGGTTGTTCTGTAATCTGTTGTAACTTGTATGTTTTTGTTGCAGGTTATATCGATGATGAAGGCCCTGCAACCCTGGTGAGAATAGGTTGTAAATAAGAATAACTGTTAAATTAGATATGGTATAGTCATACATTTCTTGACTAGTGAAAAGCACACCTCATAATGGCTCACTTCACAGAAATAAATTCTGCAAATGGATTAGACGTGTTGAGGTTTTCTAAGATTCTGATTAAATAGCCCTCAACCCTCTTGAAAATTAGCAATAACGTATCAAATGATCTCATCTATATCCTCCAGTATCTGGTAGCAACATACAAGTTGTGCTCACAGTAGAAGTTTACAACAAACCTTTTCAATATGCAGGTTCCCAAATCCAAGAACTCCAGATGCAAACAGCGACAAGAAGCCTTTGGAGAATAGTTGTAGATCTCTTGATCTGAACCTTTCATCCAAATAATAATACATGTAAGAATTTGTATCATGGAAAAAGCACAGGACCCATAACAGAAGCAGTTTGCATTTGAGTGGTATGCAACTACTTCTTCCCTAAAACAAGTAAGCAGAATGCTCAAGCCTTAAACACTATCCCGAATTCCATCTCTGAAGGGGCTTGTTTTGCTTTCCATTTTCAGTTCATTAACATTGTAGTCCTGCAACGATGGATTGTTTTTCTCTTCTACAGGCGAAGCATGCAAAGCTTCAACTCTTTGAAGAGAAGATGATCTTGAGTGTGCCTTTTTTCTCTTGCATCTAGGAACATATATATCAAAAGGTAACTTAGGTAAGCATTTCATGTTTGAAATGCTTTCTCCTATAGCTGCTGGGCTGACATCCTTCTTTGTTCCCCCAGTTGTTTGAGACTGAGATGCCCCTTTTCCAACTATGCTTTCACATTCAGTGAGTTTCTTAACTAGAGAAGGAAAATCCTGCTACTTCTTTTCTTTCATCTCCATAACTGCATTATGTTCCTTGTAAACCTCTTCATGGGGCCTGGATTTGATTAGTATGGCGCTATGGTCATAGGTGTTCACTTGGGGAAGAGGTAAATATGGACAACTAGGACATGGTTCTGTGCAAAATGAATTCAAACTAGTACAAGTGAAAGCAGTTGTAGATCAGATGATTATGCAAGTTATCTGTGGGGGTAACCATACAATGGCTGTCAATAGTGAAGGGAGGCTTTTTTCTGTAAGTATTTGTCAGAAGAATAATTGGTAGCACCGAATTTCTCATTTCATGAAGTATATCTATATGATAAAGTGGCTAGTACCAAGAACTGTCAATGTTTGAAGTTTATTATTTAATGGCATTTATTATTTTTAATCTGTTTATTGAGTTGAAATAACAAGTCTCGCCCCCTTAAACAAAACTGGTCCCGAGTGGTTTTTAATTGCTGTTATAATAGTATCTTTTCTAATTGTTCATCCTTAGTTATTCTTTTCAAGTAATCTGTAACAGTGGGGGCAAGGTCACTGGGGTCAAACTGGACTTGGTACTACTCAGGATGAACTCATTCCAACACAAGTATATGCTTTTGAGGGTGCACGGGTCATTCAAGCTTCTGCAGGTTCTAGACACTCCATTGCAATAACAGAGGGAGGAATTATCTATGGTTGGGGAGATGGAGAACAAAACCAGCTTGGTAAAATTGAAAGGTAAATCTCGCTTTCTGATTAGGATTCTCATTAGCATGTTCTTTGTTCAACTCTGCAATATGCATGGAACTTTTGATTATGTTTGACTTACATTTTTAAAAGGTCAAACAAAAATAGAATCCTTCAATTTTTGTGATGCTGTTCTTTGGCAGTGAAGTGCAGCTTCTACCAGTTATATTACCTTCTCTACAGAGAAAGGATTTGCAGATCCTGTAGGTTGTTGCATCTGGGGAGCACACAATTGCAGTATTTGAGCCACATGAAGTGGAATGTTTGACACCCATGGATCATAGGTTTATTAACAAATCTATATATGTTGAATTCCATTATTTACCTTTTTGTTTTGGTTTTTCCAAGATTCAGCAGGTCTAGGATTTAATAATAAAAAAATGTGTGTGTGTATGTATGTTTATGCTGCATATAGATATCCAGAATCGATGAGCAGAGAGGCTATTCAAAAATGTGATCAAAAAAATGTTTCAAGTAGAATGTTTGATAGTAGAATCCCCTCAAATGTTGATGCTGTCAGTCAGGTAGATTCTGTTGCGGAGCCTCTAAATATGAACATGGAGGAACACATTGAAATCGTAGAACCTTTGAAGCTTCCAGATTGTTCATATACCATAGACATGCATGGAACTGGTCTTAGGCCCATAAAATTGCCTTTTCTAATAAAAATGCTAGAGGTGAGATACATTTTTTACATGGCACACAAGAGAATGCTTGCAAAAGATGACAAGTACAACAATGTAACTATTGTTTTTTTCTCTTCTTTTAGAAATATTAATTTTTTTACTGATAAGTAGTAAGGGAGAATACCATTCATCATGTACGCATTTATTCAAGACATGCAGCTAAATTTTCAAGTCATGTACTGATACAAAAATATGTCATGTGACCTGATCCAGGGTCCCACATATAGGGAGAACAACTCCAAAATTGTAGATACACATCTTATCTTGCAAAGTGCTACCACAAAATGTAGCACCCCCTAAATTATGTAAAGTCCCAAGCATCAAGGAGCTAGTCTTGTGCAACTTAAGGTAGGCTAGTCACTGTCACCTTAGTAGCCCTTCCTCTTTATTCTGATTTGGATCTCCTCCATCTCAAAGGGGTATTCCTAAATAAGATTGCTAAGTCAACAAAGTGTAGGCTCTAGGTGATTTAGGAAGAGTAAGCTTTAAAAAACTGGTGGTTAGTTGTAGTATATGAAAGGTGGAAATGGGATAAGGATGGGATAGGGAAATACAGAACTAGAACTAGGAGAGAAGAGATGGAGAAAACCAGTGCCTATCAATCATGGGCTAATGTGGTCATAATATGTTGAGCAAGTGAAGGGAGCAATGTGTCATGGTCATCTATTTGCTGTAGACTCTAGGGTAGGAGTAATGTGGCATATCTAACCTATTTAGATGAAAGGACTAGTTTGTTGCATTCATATTTTAGGATGAACTTGAGTTAAAAGGACTACGATTTGATACACTTTACCCCCAAGTTTTTGTTGATGTACTGGTGCCACTCATCACTATGTATATCCTTCGAAATCTTCAACTTATTTGACAGTAGAATGGAAAAGAGAACAAAAATACAACAGAAAATACACATGAGGGAGAACCTACTCACAGTGGGTATTCTTAAGTGAATGTTATGTTCATTGTTAAGATTTCACATTATTATGATAACAAGGAAATTATATAACAAAAAATCAAGAAATGAAAGACAAATAAGGTCATATGACAAAAGGAATCAATACCTCAATGTGTCATTATCCATCAATCACCATAATACAATTGTACAAGGGAGCTCCATGAAACTTCAACTCCTAAGCTCTATTGCTTCATCACATTTCTAGCTCTTAGCTCCCAACTTCTCAATCACAAATGAAATGTAGAGAATGCTCCTTTATATAGAAATGAGGTAGATCTCTATCACAATTAATTACAATTATTTGTCTAACTAATTCCTTGACAAGTCCAACAATAATAAAAAAATGGAATAAGTTAGGTCTCTGCCAAGTCAGAAGGTCTTCATCCTCTCTAGGAAAATACACTAGACTAGGAAAAATGATAGAATATTGCTAGAGGAATCTCCAAGAGAAGTGAACTACTAAAATAAGCTTTGCTTGTCATTGACAGCATAAAGGCTTCAAAAAATAATAAAATATGATTGTGTGCCCTATTACCTCCCAAACTAGCTGCCATCCTTCTTGAAAAATATTACAAAACTAGCTTCCAGCCTTCTAGGATACCTACATTTTTAATCGCATATATTGAAGGGAAGTGATAAAATGATTGACTAAAATTATTGTAATATTTCAACTTCCAGAAAGTTGCCTTCAGTAATTTGCAAGAACTGAGTTGATATCCTCTGATTTAGACTACAGCTGGGATGTAGAATCAGCTGTGATTGACTTTATCTGTTGTGTATGGCTCTGGTTGTGACTTTGTCTCTGAGAAAGGAAGCTGAGACATTTTAGGAACCGGTTCTCATAGAATGTATCCAAAGGCAAGTGAGTTGATGCTTTAGTGGCATTTTCTGTCTTTAGGTATTGGCCGGTGGAGAAATTGAAGGAGGTAAAAGTTGCTGATGCTCTAAAGCACCCTAACTGGAATATGGGGAAAAAAATCACCGTTGACTCTGCCACCATGTTTAATAAGGTATGGCATCATTGCTTTGTAATTTGTCATTGTTTTATTTCTCTTAATTACCCTTAATGCTTTATTGAGTTGTTTTCCTTTCCAAATCTGAATATCTGGTATCCGAAATGTTATTTGTTCTCAGGGTCTTGAGGTAATAGAACACAGAGTTTAAATCGTTTACACAAACTATAGGAAGAAGGAGACCCTGCATCAAAATCCAAGTTGTGTCTCCGTTGGAACAATGCTTCCAGAGGGTTTTTGTCTAATTTTGAGTTACTCAACATGAATTATATCCATCAAAACCATGACTTTCTATATGGAAAGAGTTGATTCCATCTTGTGAAGGGAAATTTGCTCCCAGATTAGACACCCTGGGGTCTATGAGAGGTTTCATCTTGTAATAAGGATTGCTTAATATCGCTCCTGTTGATGGATCCATCTCTGTCTAGGTTGTTTTCTTTTGCTTTGCCCCACAGTACGGTAAAAAGACCTGTGATGATAAAAATTGATCCCAATAAACTGCAGATGAAGTAAAGTTGTTAACAAACTGTCAAACGACATCCAACTTCAAATGATAAATATAAAAGGGAAAGATATGCCCGTTGACCTTCCGAGATAAAATTTTATGTGAAGGATGGCATGTTCCAAGATTGCAATCATTATTGTTGTTGTGGGGTGAAACAATACAACAAAGATTGGTCCCTTTATACGGATACAGTAGATTTGTACAAATATTGGTCCCTTTACTAGGTGTTCTTCAAGTTTGATGGATAAGGCACGCCTCATAACAAGTTCATGTAACAGGTTAAAGCATGCTTTGTGAAAATCAAGGTTAAAGCATGCTTATATATGTAACGTGGTGTACTAAGAGTTGGATCCAAAAAGATGAAGGTTTATTAAATTATTTCTGGATCAACTTTCATTTCAGAATAGACAAATTGAGTTTGGGCTAGCATTTATTTCCATGTTTGAGATCATTAGGAATCTCATTATAATTTTTTAATATTTTATTGATATAACAAAAAAAATTGGTGCGATTGTTCAAATGCGTCTGTATTTTTGTTCATAATCAATTTTAATGTTTAGAACATGTGATCATTGAAGATTTGAACCGCTCATTATTTTTCTGCGTGTCTTTTAGCATTTTCTCTGGATTTGGTCTTATATTATCTTGATCTAACAGGGCACATTGATGTCCAGGTTGTGATGTCATAGTGGTCAGGATAAAAAATTGGGAACTTCAATATTGTACAGACATGTGGTAAACAGACTATTTAGCTTGATGGTGTTTTCAACATAATATCATATGAGCTTGTATCCAAGATACAAGAGATATTGGTCAACAGTGATTTTAAGGTAACTACACCATCTAATTTTCTATGTGCTCTTTTGTCCACATAATATGATACTTCAACAAGAGGTTTCCTTTAGGTTGTTCATTATATGCAGCCAATATTTGGAAAGAAAGAAGGAAAACTGCTTTAAGATGTTAAGAAAATTCTTGACGTTTCAATCGCAAATCCGAGACCATCTTTAGGAGTCAAATAGGCTAAGAATATAATGTTGTGGGATGCTTCTACCTTCGAATCCTGCTGCTGCTACCTCAGACTCCACATGGTGAGCTCTGGTCCCACCACTGTGAGCTACTACTACTGTAGATAGCCCCCACCATGAGCTCTGCTCTCACCACCGAGAGTTGCTGCTGCTGTAACAAGCCTTGACCGTGAGCTGTAGCAACTCTGATGCTACTGCTCCTCACCACTAAGACTACCCTCCACCATGAGCTGCTATGTGCTGTGAAGGAAGAATCCTAGTAGGCTTGGAGCTGCCACACTAGGGAAGAGATAAAGAATAAAAACCTAGCCACAAATTTTCCTCAATCAAACACAACTGCGATGAAGAAGACTTCAGTCAATGAATTCCTTTGGAGCAGTCAAGTGATCTTGGATGATGATAACTCCCATCTGATGGGAATGATGAAGCAGAGATGTTGCTGATAGCTGTCCATTGACACAAACTAGTAGAGGCATTTGAAGAAATGGTTGTGACTACTTCAGTAAAGAAAACTTCAATAATCCAGCCATTAGAGCATATTGATGATGGAATCCCACTAAATTTTGTTTTATGCCTTGTGAAAATCAACCTTAGATAACAACCTTTTGACTAGGCTTGCTTTGCCCAGTCAAGACTTGCCTAGGAGTAATAAAATTATCGAGGATAAAATGGCCCTTGAGAAACCCTGTTTGCTCAGGTTGAACACTTTGGGAAGCTGTATGTTTGATTCAAGTAGCCACATTAAGCAAAGTTATAGGCTGCTGACCACTCAGTTTCCTTTCATGTTCCTTTAGATATCAAGATAATAAGATCTGCATTTACTTGCTCCCCAGTGTGGCCTTGTGTCCAAAGCCTCTTGGCACATCCAGGAAAGATCATTGCCACCGATGGTCATTTCAGCCATGCATTCTAGCTAAATCATTTTGAGTAGGGGTGGCATGTTATATACCCAATAAAGGGGTAATTAGCAAAGACCAGCAAACCAATTGTGTGCTGTTAAGTTCCACTGGAGGACAACTTACATTGCTGAGGGTAGAAAAAATATTCTCTGCCATTTTGATTTTTTCAAATGCATTTGAAGAATGAAAAGCCATTTGTCTTGATGATAGATAACATAGTGTAACAGTTAGTAAATGAACTTTTGTTCATTTTAGGGTCATTGGAAATTGACTTAGCTGCTATACATCATTTTCAAGCATGCTTTTAGGGTAATATCCAAGGGAAGTTCATGGTGGCCTTTGGGATTTATTACAACTTATTTTTCTTAGTACATAACCACACTTGCATGTTTTCCTTTGGCTGTAACAAATGTCCTCTAGTTAATCATACAGGCATGGGTTAATTTGAGAAAATCTCATTAATTCTTTTTAGAACTTAAAAATAGGATTCCATCAGGATTGATTAGATTTCATAGGTTCTCTTTATCATAGTATGTTTTTAGTAACATGTTGAATTGAAACAAATTTGCTTCTGAATCTATACTCTTGTTTTTGTGGATTTGTTTTTGGCATGCAGTCAAAATACAATCCGACTTGAAGAAAAGGAGAGAAGTGAGAAGGAGAGGTTGCATCAAATTATGGATGAGGTAGAATCATTTAGGGAGGAATTCTACAGTAAGAGGAAGATCCACTGTGAGACAAACAAAAACAACAACAGAGAAAAATAAAAGGTGATCTACATGTATATTCTGTGTAAATCTATCTTGTTTTATATATTTTTGTATCTGCTGCGATGTGATGATGAACAAAGAAGATTCTTCTTTAAGTGAAGTTTTAACTTCTATTTTGGATGTAGATAGTCATGGGATATGATTGTCAAATCTTTTGCATAAATTTGATACACAATTTCTGTTTTCATTAGTATGGTCATATTGATCAGGTGATCTTTCTTTGCATTGTAGTAAGTCTAAGATGCTTGATTTTCACATTTAACTTTGGCTTTCTGTATGTGAGGCCACACATTTCCTACAATTGCTATCTTCAATCATCTAATTGATGTCTGTAGGCAATGATCACAGTCAATGATTTTATGGAAGCCACAATATGTTATTTATATAGTTCATTGATTTTTCCAAGGAAAACATTGTTAGATTCCCCCCCACTTACCTGGACTATCGGGATGGAGGGAAGCTCAAATGCCAGCCACAATAGCATCCCCGTTGGCAGCATTCCTTGGTTGGATGCATTGCTTGATTGAGCTAACCCTTGTGGCTTTTATATTTTGGTTTTTGCTGAGGTTCAGTGAGTCATTGCAAGATTTGGGCTAGGTTAGCCCGGATGACTTGTTTCAAAAGGGACTTGACAAGACTATTGAAGAGTTGGAAGTCATTGTCAAATCTCACACACTGCTATTCCTGGGGTTTGCATTTAAAAAAAAAAAACTTATACAAAGCGTGGATACAGCGACGCCCATGCGTGGATACATCGATGGCCAGGCGTGGATACATTGACGGCAAGGTGTGGATACAGAGACGGGAAGGCATGGCTCTAGCGATGTCTTATTCCTGGGTTTGCATTAAAAAAAAACCTTATACAGAGCGTGGATACAGCGATGACCAGGCGTGGATACAGAGACGGCCAAGCATGGATATAGCGACGGCCAGGCGTGGATATAGCAACGGCTTAGACATCTAACGAATTATAGAACATTGTCTCTCTTGCAATGCAAATTAGGGGTCATCTCTATTGCGATGGAATTGTTTCCACGGAAAAAAAAACACTTAGACGTGGCAATATCCACGCTTTTCCGTGGATATTTCCACGTTTTTCCGTGGCAAAATTGATCACTTTTACTAGTGTCATATGCATGGGAATGCAAGAGTGTGACTAGGAATTGTGGATTTCATTTGGTTTGAAGATCCAACAACCCTGCATTTGAAATATAGACTAGAAAAATTGCTTTCTTTTACAACCCATGTAGCGATGGTAATTAGGATGGGTGTGAATCATTGGATTGGGTTCATACATGGGATCACATATTACTACCACTTGAACAACATGAAATTGTTGAGATAACTTCGTTGGAGGAAGACCAATAATCAATTTTTCTAGATTTTGATCATGTATCGGATCTTATGCAACATGATATGATTTGTAATTTAGTATTTGACTTGCTTAGGTGGTTTTTAGTCGGACATTAATGGCATTGTCTCATCTTAAAATTTAATTACATACATAGACTCATACTTTAATACAACATATATGTAGTGGTTTCCCCAAAATATAATGAATTGGGTGGAAATTATTGGTTAAAACATTGTATAGAGGGAAAAAAACCCTCAATATATCCATATTTGATGATGGAAACAACCACTTACCAATCAGGTCGATGGTTGTTACAGGTGAATAATTGACACAGGACGACAATTCAAGAAATAAGGGTGGATATGTTTTCCGAGATTACAAACTACGTGAATGTGTTTATTACTTTAGAAACTTGGTAGTTGGTAAAAAACTCTAGTTATAAAGAATGTCTAATATAAATTCCTCAAAGGTACACTAATTCTAGCTAGATACAGAGAATGCGATACTAATGGACCTCAATAGTAACATAGATGATCTTGAGGGCTTGGTTGTATGATAATAGGTATTCTCACATAAGAGGAATGTCAAATAATGATTATGATACTTGATGGTGCTTGTATAAAATATTGTTACACATGATATACTATTTAATAATAGAAGGTTTACAATTAGATGTTGTGCACAATGTAGATTTGTATGCATGAGAAAAACCATAGTTTGTACCTTGTATGCATGAGTAAATGACATTGATTAACTCACCCTAGATATTTACCCACCTTTAACTACTATAGGAATATTCTTGCAAGGCCTAGTAAGCTCTTCAACCCAAATGTAGTTATTTGTAGTATCACACTTGATGGATTTCTAGAGTTGGAATCATAATAGTACTATATATTTTTCCGTTTGGTATTTATTTTTTAACCATCATGACCCAATCCTCCTCCATATTATGACATTCTACCCTTCCTATCACATTTCATGTTGTAGACATTTTTCTCTCACTCCAGGTATAATAGGATTCTCTCACAAATATGGAATTGATATTATGGATTATTTTGCTTCAATTTCTAAAGGTTTTGAGATGATAAACTCAAATTGAAGATGGCCTTGTAAGGGCTAGTGTATCAGTGAGTGGGATTTAAATATCAATGGTTTTCTTAATCAAGTTGGGATTTTCCAAATTTGGGGTAGATTTTAATTCTCTATTTGATGGATATGATCCACATATCTTTGTCCTACATACATCTAAGTGTATTACTAGAGGAATTCCTAAAAAAATCATAAAATTTTGTGAGAATAATTCAAATCGTAATGTTTACATAAAGGATGGAGTCTAGAAGTTTATCATGAATTTTTATTTCTTTAAGGGATTTACACATTGAATATTCGAAAGCATTTTCAAAGTATTGAAGTGAGTAGTAGTCTTAGTTTACAATCCTAAGGAATAAAAAATGGTCGAATTTGTTTTGAAACCCCTAGAAAAGGGGAGGTTTGAGATACAAAGGGAGATATTTGTTTTGTTCAAGAACACTTACCTCACAAAGAGGGAGTGTTCATTTTACAAGGTTTCTCAATCATTGTTCTTCTTACAACAAGTTGGCATACTTCAACATATCTATTATGCCTTGATTTATTTTCATCATAGAATATTTGTGGATGAGGATGAAACAATAACATGAACATACCTTTGCAGGTTCAATTCACATCAATCTACTACATCTCCAACTTTAGACTAGGTGATTGCATCAAGGATCTCCATTTTTTGAGCTAGAATTTTTTCCAAGGTAAAAGATGCATGCATGCATGTAAACATATACTTCTTGTGACATAAGTATATGCTTACTTTGGCCATCAGGGAACTCTATAAGGAACTCAAACTTATATTATCTGACCATTAACACAAATTTGAACTCTAACAACAATATAATCAAAATTCATTAACAGATGTAAAACATTTGTGCAAATAACTATGGATATTTTGAAGTAAATCATTAGCATATTGTGAATATAGAGAATTGAAAAAATATACAAGCATGAACACTTATTCTAAATGAAGGGAAAGTCCTCGAAATTGGTTAGTGAGGAATGATTCACTACCAAAAAGTATGAATTAGTTATGGATTACACTCCCTAGCTAGAGGACCATATCCCCAAGGTAAATAAAGCATATGTTGTGTTATATTTCATAAACTAGGGTTTTGTTCAATAGGGGACAATGCATTTCTTACATTGTGAGGTCAAATCTGGAAAGGCCTCAAACATGATACTATGGGTAGTGTTCCCACACCATCCTTACCCAAAAAAAATATAGGATTACGAAAATCAATTATGCTTCTTGGTGTGGATTTTACACCCTAAGCACAAATTCACCAAGTTCCCATGAAGGGATCAAGGAGGTTAGTTAAGCTTATTGTAACTCTATAAAGAGGGATTTGATTGATGAACCATCTATTTTTCAGAATATTGACATGTTATTACACCCGGTGAAATAATCCTTACACAATTATAAGTGTCATGGGCCTTCTTTCACACTTTTCAACTTTAACATAACAAAATAATTCTTCTCAAAAGAATAATCTCAATTTCAAATAAGTAGACAATTACTCAAATTGGGGGATATTACATCCTTCCTCCCTTAGATCCTCGATGTTCCTCCAGCTCATTTCAGATATTGAACTGATATGGATATATTTTTCTCATCACATTATACATATCCCAAGTATCCTCTTTCGAAATAAAGTGCATCCATTGCACTTTTACTTCCATGATAACTCGTTTATGGAGTTTAATTTCCCTCTTTTCAAGAATGCGACATGGTTCTTCCTAGAACTCTCCTTCTAATTACACTTGTACAACTTTCCAATCAACGACATCAGTATATTCATGCATATATTTATTTAACAATGAAACATGAAAACAATTATGAATTCTCATATTAGCATGGAATTCTAATTGATAAGCTACTTTCCCAATCTTGGCCAGCAACTCAAATGGACCACAAAATCTTGGAGGTAACTTGGAACAATTTCCCAGCTTTAATGTGATCTTTTTTGGTCTAAATTTTAGTTATACATGATCACCCACAATGAATTCCCTATGCATGATTTTATAATCAACATATCATTTTATGAAAGTATGGTGCAATCTTTAAATTCTACCTTGCATAACAATATGCTCCATTTCCTAAAGTAGATCGGGCCCTAGTAAAAATATATCTATTGGGCTGTCCCAGTTGAATAGAGTGTTATAACGTTTCCCATACAATATATCAAATGGACTCTTTTCTTGTGTGGCTTGATAGTCGTTATTGTATGAAAACTCGACTAGGTGCAAATAGTCTTCCCAGTTGGTCGATCTCTCCATGACATATAGGTGTAGCATGTATTCTAGTACTCGCTTCGTATGCTATATTTTCCCATCCATATGTGAGTGGTATGATGTACTGGAATTTAATTAAGTGTATCCTCCTTCAAACAATGACTTCCAGAAATTGGAAGTAAATTTCACATCTTGATTAAAAAAATTCCTACCATCAAAATTCCATGCAAGCTAAAAATTTACTTCATAAAAATATCAACAATTTTGATAGCTTTGAACATAGATATTACAAGAATAAAGTGAGATTCTATATCAATTTTATCTATTGCTACCATAATAGATCATGTTTATTTCTTGTCCTAGGAAAACCTGTAATAAAATCAAGTGAAATGATTTCCCATTTCCATTATGGAATGGGTAATGGTTGTAGGAGTCCTGTGGAATTTTGATGTTCTACTTTTACCTATTGGTACTATGTGCATTTATCCAAATACTCTATTGTTATTGTTTACATACTAGGCCAATAAAATAATTTCCATAGTGTTGTTAACATCTTATGATACTTAGGATGACCTAAGAAGGTATTTTTATGAATGTTCTCAAGAATTAACAACTTCAATTTAACTGAATCTAGTACATACATATTGTTTTTAAACAAAAAAAATGCATTTGAGTCCATGCTGAAATCTGTTTTCGATATTTATGCATTGCTATTTTACAAATTTTCCTTAATCTTCTAGTAATTTTTGTCAAATCTCTGTGCATATTTGATTTTGATTTTTAAATCTGAGCTTGATTAAGTGGTTATTGTAGCATAAATTGCATTAAAGATAAGAGGATTAACCAAGTTTTATATTGGGGAGTTTGATGGAAATAATATATCCTTCTCGAATATGAAGTTGGAGGGTTTTTTGTTCAAATAACCAATCCCTAAATTTTAAAATGGTAGCACAAAAATCAAGTGGCATGAAAAATGAGGAGTACATAAAGATGGAGAGGAAGGATGTTTCTACAATACTTATTTACTTAGCAAACTATCTTGTTCAATGCTGTTGAAGAAAATATAATGGAATCCATTTTAAAGAATCTTGCAAAGATGTATAAAACTAAATTGGCAAAAAATTAGATTTTCTTGAAAAAATAATTTTATAAGTTTTGGATGAAGTTGAATTCAACTATGGTATATTATATGAATGAGCTTAACATCATAATCCTCAAACTAGTCTTAGTTCGTGTAAATTTGGAGGATTTTGATAGAGAAATATTTTACTCTATGCACTCTTAGATAAATGGGATCGTTAAGCGATGACCATCACAAGCTCATCATTGGGAACTTTGAAATTTGATGATGTGGTAATTTTTTTTTGGGGAGAATATTTTATAAAACAATTGTCTATAGAACCCTCAACTATTGAATCCCTATCTATGAAAGCTGGATCTAGAGAAAGGGGTGAACATGTTTATGAAATTCTAGATTTAAGCCTAGATGAGGTAATCTAAAATGGAAATGTTGGAATTGTGGGAAACCAAGGAACTTTAGAACATACCATTTGAATTTAAGGAAGGGAAATAATGAGTGAAAAAATAGATTAACCATCAGTTGAGGCTACCGTAAATAATTATGAATAAATGACAACATGTGAGGTTTAAATTCTAGATTAGAAACATAAGATCTCTTTTAAATAGGCTTGGGTTTTGGACTCAAGTGCATATTTCCACATATATCCACATAGAGATTAGTTTCTCAAATATCAACCCTATAGTGGTGGAATTGTCTACTTGAGTGATGATCATCGTTTAGAAATCAGGGGAAGAGGGGAAATTAGGACTACGCTTGGTGATGGTAGAAAAAAGGAGTTGTGTGACGTACGACATGTACAGATTTATGAAATATTTTTTTCTCAATTAAGATGATGTATATAATGGGGCATTGTAATACCTTTGGTTATAGTCATTGCAATATTACCAAAAGAGCCCTAGTTGTAGAAAAAGGAAAATCTTATGGGACCTCATATCAATTATGTGGCGATACAATGACAAATCATAGAACAAAAAAAAAATGGGATTGCTTAGATGTAGTGATGTTATGGCATCAATGACTTAGAAATACAAGTAAAAAATACTTAAAATTATTGCTCTCTCTCTCTCTCTCTCTCTCTCTCTCGATATCGACTAGATAGAGAGAGAGAGAGAGAGAGAGAGGGAGAGAGAGAGGGAGAGAGAGAGAGAGAGAGGGAGGGAGAGAGAGAGAGGGAGAGAGAGAGGGAGAGAGA
>LPNX011003310.1:454944-465139 GCA_001517045.1 Pseudotsuga menziesii
TCATTTGGTTTGAATATCCAACAACCCTGTATTTGAAATATAGACTAGAAAACTTGCTTTCTTTTACCACTCATGTAGTGATGGTTACCGGGATGGCTATAAATGATTGGATTGGGTTCATACATTGGACTACATATCACTTCCACTTTAACAACATGAAATTGTCAAGTTAAATCCATTGAAGGCAGACCAAACATCATTTTTTTCTATATTTTGATCATGTCTCAAATATTGTGCAACCTGATATGGTTTGCAATTTTTTTGACTGGATTGGGTGGTCTTTAGTTGTAAATTAATAGCCTTGTATCATCTTAAAATTTAATCACATACATACACTCATACTTTAATCCAACGTATATGTAGTGTTTTCCCCAGAATATAGTAAATTGGGTGGAGATTATTGGTTGGAACATTGTATAGAGGGAAAACAAACCCTCAATATATCCATAATTGATGATGGAAGCAACCATTTACCAATTGGGTCGATGGTTGTTAAAGGTGAATAATTGATGCAAGACAACAATGGTGGAAGAAATAAGGGTGGATCAGTTTTAAGGGATTACAACCCAGGTGCAAGTGTGTATTGATTTACAAACTTGGTAGTTGGTACAAACCTCTAGTTATGTACAATTCCTAATATAAATTCCTCAAAGGTAGGCTATTTCTTACTAGATACATGGAATGCGATACCAATGGAAATCATCAGTAACATAGATGACCATGAGGGATTCATCGTATGATAAGAGGTATTCTCACACAAGGAGCTATGTCAAATAATGGTGATGAGACTTGACGGTACTTGTATAAAAAATTGTTTCACATGATATACTATTTAATAATAGAATGTTACAATTAAATTTTGTGCATGATCTAGACTTGTATGCATGAGAAAAACCATTGTTTGTATATTATATGCATGAGGAAATGAGATCATTTGACTCACCCTAACTATATACCCACCCTTAACTACTATAGGAATATTTTTGCAAGGCCTAGTAAGCTCTTCGACCCAAATGTGGTTATTTGTAGTATCACAACTGATGAATTTGTAGGGTTGGAATCATAATAGTACTAGATGTTTTTCCACTAGGTATTTATTTTGTCACCATCATGACCAAAGCCTCCTCCATGCTATGACATTTTCCCCTTCCTATCATATTTCATGTTATATACATTTTTCTCTCACTCTAGTTACAAGAGGATTCTATGATAAATAGGGAATTGATATTATTGATTATTTTGCTTCAATTGCTAAAGGTTTTGATATGATAAACTAAGTTTGAAGATGTCATTCTATGCAATGATGTATCCAAAAGTGGGGTTTCAATATAAATGGTTTTCTTACTCAAGTTGGGGTTTTCTAAATTTAGTGTAGATTTTAATTCTCTATTTGATGGATATGATCCGCTTATCTTTGTCCTTCATACATCTAAGTGTATTATTGGAGGAAGTCCTACAAAATTCATAAAATTATGTGACAAGAATTTGAATCTTAAGGTTTATTAGAATTTGAATTCCATTTAGATCTTCAAGTAGATAGTTCTAATAATGTTTGCAGCAAAAGAATGGAGAATGAAGATACAAACTGAACAAAACAAATCACACCGGAAACACACAAGTATTGCTCAGGAATTTACAGTATGATTCACAATAATAATATCCAGTGTTACAATAGTTTACATAGGAAAAGAATTCAAATGCATGGGGTAGAAATTCGAATCTCCCAAGTGGATATGACTGTATCTAACTAAATTGCTAACGCATGGTGCCTCAATCAATATTGGAGTCCAACATAAACTCCCAGATGTCCAACCAATTCAATCAATCAGTGATAGCTAGTTAACTCAGTGCAACTAAGTGTGGTAGGTGGGAAAAGGCACCTACTCCACATGCAGCCATGCATTATCTATGCAAATCTTGAGCTAGCTAATTGATTGTGAAATAACTAAAAGTAACTAGGGGCTAACTGAGACTAACTAGTACTAACTCCAACTAACTGAAGTAGGTTGGTTTCGAGACTCCCAGTGGCTCCTAAAATGTAGGTATTGGTATAGGAGGTGCCCAAACTAATGCATGCACATGTAGTAAGTGGCATTTAATCTCTAGCAGTGTTCCCTACACTCCAGTGACTGGTACATGTGTCCCCATCAGGACAAGTGGACCCAATTGTACTAGTGGACCCTGTTAGTGCCCATAACCACACCCAAGGTTGTAGGAACATGGATCTTGAGGTAACAACATAACAACTTTAGAAAAGGGATATGGCTCCTCCAATTCCAAACAGGGATCTCTCACACATACATAACAATGGGTAGATTTATATTGTCACAAGATAAGTATCAAATGTTGAACGTTGGCGGTTGAAAACAAAAGAAAGAGCTATCGGGATATGGAGTCAAAAAATTCGAATGGATAGAGAAGTCTGCATGGGAAAACAATTACAATAGCGAGATAGTGCATAGATTACTATCATTGTATTTAGGGTATGGTGAAAAAAGTAGAACGATGACAGTCTGTTAGCGTGGAGCACTGCGGGGATGAATTTTACACCAATTTTGGAGGAAATAAATTTGGTGGATATCACAAACAATGGTAAGAGCATATGGATATGAATTCTTGGTCATTATAGACTAAGTATACAACATGAAGATGACATAATGTAAAAAACATTACTGGAAACACATGCAAATAAGAAAAGAATCACAGATTGTAATTTTGGAAACACACAAGAATTCTTGAAATGGGTATAACCAACATTCGACTCTGTATATTGCTTCAAGGTACCATAGAAATGATAGTATTATAGCGTTTCAGACCCCCGAGGCTAATCCTCGAAATAGGGTGAGAAACTATTTACAGTCATAATCAAAATACTAACTAACTAGAAAGTGGCACCTCTGCCACGATTTACATATATTAGACAAATATCATGGAGAAAATGCGTGTGCTTGGTCTCAACAAAAGCATGACTATTCTGGTTCTAAGCTCACTGGCCTTGAAAACGATGTCTCAGGATTTTTTTAGGTGGCTCATTTCTGACTCGGCCCAAAAAATTTCTCTGTTTGTCAAGTCAGAAATGTGTTTTCCTCCTTTCGCTTTGTGTTCATTATGTGCTCAAAGGAAAATTTCTGCATGGGATCAAATTTGGCAAGGGAGTTTGTGTCCCTTCCATGTTCATCCTTCCTCATATCTCCTCCCTCTCCTGGTAACAAAATTATACAATGGGACTTGAAGAAGGGCCACATTGCTTCTGGCAGCTACAAGCCTCTGTAGTGGCTTGTCATTCTTGTACTCCTCACCTCCCATAAGGAGGTTTTTCCTATAGGAAATATGGTGGGGTGGGTGTTCAACCTCCTCACCACCTCAGAAAAATTTGGCAGATGGGATGCATGAAAGTGGTGATGAAGAATTTGGACCCCTCATGCTCTAGTACGAGAATTCGCTCCAACGGAGCGCTGCTAGCGACTATCATCATGTGTCAAGGATTTAGAGGTAGCGATTGCATCTGAGGGTTCTAGAGGGACACCCACGAGACATGAAAGCCCATTCATAGCATCACCGAAGGTAGTATCTTTTGTTAATACAAGAATTCCTTCAGTAGCCTCAGCGGGTCCATATAATGCGATGAACATCTTTGTCTTGACCTTGGTGATGTTGGGAAACCTCTCTAATGCAATGGAAGTCTCTACCATGATGGATGGAATTCCCTTGGCATGAGGATATAAGAGCAATGGGATTCTGAACCAGGGTTTACTGACCAAGGAAGAACCCTGATAGACTAGCTTTTCAAGCACAAAAGGCATAGCAGGATTATCACAAGGCTTCCAAGACTTGTAGTGGACTCACGCTTATCCTCCCTGACTTTCATTCGATGTGCAACGATACTCTACCTTCTATGGTCCAAAAAATTGTTCTTTATATAGAGCAAGATAACTGGACACTACTATGACCCGTCAGCACCTTAAAACACTTCATCATCGAGTAGCCTGGCGACGGCACAAGCGAGCACGTGTGACGAGGATTTCTATTCCTGCTAGAAATCTAGTCATGCCGCATTATATGCTGTGGAATTTCATTATTGGCTGCAGAAAAGACTCTCAGAGTTATCCCATCTTGTTGACCATACGCTTTAGGGAATATGGACTGGATGTTCTATTTCCCTTTCATTCTTGCTGACGATGATATTAGAACAGTTCCCTTCTGTTGTGTCTTCACTGCTTCATGCAAAGATCATATTTGTTGCTTCATATCTTAGATATTCACGATATCCTTTTGATTCCACACGCCAGCCATACGACTGATATTTTCCGTGGGGATGATTTTCACTTGTAGGAATGTCACAAATGGCATTGAGGAACTCAATTACATGTCGGGAGGACATATCATACGTGAGGTCATCCTTTCTACCTTTAGATCAACCTTAACACAACCTTTGTGGATCTAAAATGTTCTCAACCATTTTATCTGAACTCCCTCCATATCCATCATCCACGTGTATAGTGCTATTGAATCCTAGTGGTGTGTATGTGGTTGAAAAGGGGACAAGGCTCACAACAGAGGGGGAAAAACTAGACTGAAAGGCTTCGAAAGGTCCTGCGCAAGGATAGTCCTATCCCCAGCCTGTTTGGTGTAGTAATTTCCCACGGATATTACTGGCCTCCGCTGGCACTTGTGGATTTGATCTTTGAGGGATATGTTTCCCAGTAAAAAAAATTTGGATGGATAAGAAAGTAAAAGAGAAATACAAATCTAACTGTGAAGGAAAGGTAAACTAAATCTATAGTACTCTAAGAAAGGTGATTGGTTTGTTCACAAGTTAACTCAAGATGTAAGAAAAATAAGCATCTAATCAAGTCGACATACATGCAAACCAGATCATTTACTCATCAATTCAGCTTACTATCACCCAATGAAAATTGACTAACAATAATTCAAATATTAGCAAATTCGATGTTAACCTGTATATAACATGTTAATTGAACAATCAACATATATGTAAAAATTACTGTAAGATCATTTGCAGAAATAGATAAAGCTTTCAATAGAATAAAATCACTTAAAAATTTATCAATGCATAAATCGTTAGCATAGATTAATCGAGGCTATAAACATATGCACTTATTGATTGAAAATGATAGATAGTAACAATGATTCAATTGAAACATGAAAAATAATTATTTATCAAGGAAACTTAATCAAACAAAAGAATAGAGATATGAAATAATATTATCACCGTATTGAATAAATCTTATAAAAAAATTACAAAACCTCAAAATACAGAGTATCTCCAATCTCTAGTCCCGATTTTCCCTTTTCCAAAAAAAGTCCCTAATCCATGTGAAGGATACCCCTTAAATAATTATTACAAAGAATCGATCTCTATCAAATTGGGATTGAATAAGTCTAAATAAATTAATATCGTAGGAAATCCCACCATCTATTCCAAATCCCTAACAATCCTCGATGTTGGGATAGTTAGCCGAATCAAACGCAACTTGGACATCACATTTACAGTTCTCTATTTCATTTTTTGCCAACTTGTGCTAGATGTAGAGGTAAATGTGGATATTTCCCTCAAGAGCAAGAGGTTTTCGGATTAGCTTACCCACATCTTCAATGCTAACATGATTGAGTCGATGAATCTTCTCCTTGGCTTCATCTCGTCATCGTTCAACTTTCTCTATCATTAGTCTCGGTAGACAAGCATACTCAATGACATTTATTGTGGGAAAACCAAAGGTTTCCATTATTCTATCAACAACATACCATATTCTTCCACATACATCCTGTGCCTTTTTGATAGTATCCTCAATCATGTCATTCACATTGAGCCAATCCTGCAATACAGATCTAATATTTTTTAATTGAAAACTGCTAAGGATGATGATGTTTTCTGCTTTATCTTTCATATATATTTTCCAATATAGAATGTTTTCATAAGCCTTAGAATCCTGCTCTCTGTTTTCTACTTGACCTTCAAGGAGAACAGACATATTACCAAAAGCAGTATGAGTTTCAAAAATATCATCCATAGTTTGGAAAATATCACTTATCAATTCATAATGTTCTTGATTAGTCCCGATGGCTAATTCCTTAAACTCCTGATTTGTAAACCTAGAAAACGCAAAAGAAGATGCACTTGTAGTTGCATCTTCACATCGCTTTTCAAGTAGAGGTATCCTCTACGAGAATGTAACACTTATGGTCTTCTGATTTTGTAGCTCAATATAAAGGGAAGTATTGTTTGCCTGCAATTCATTGTATTTGTCTTGAGACGACTTCATAATATTGGAAACATGATCCTCATGTTCCCTCCTAGTATTTTCAAGATCTTCCTTCATCTTTCTTATCTCTTCTTTTCTCCTGTCAAATTCTCTATTTATGGTGTTATCATCATGGAGGTTGGTAGATGTGAATGCACCCAGGGAAACAACTGTATCTGCTACATCTACCTATGGGTCACCGGACTGTTGAGTCCAGACTATTTTATTAGCAACATATACATCCATACCACTTTGGTCCCTAGTCCCATTTTTCCCCTTTTAACTACTCCTTTATTAGACTTGTTATAATAATAATATCCAAGGGAGATGACAATGTCTTCATCAAACTCAACTCTTCGATCAGTGGATGCAAAATTCCCTAGCATGGTAGATACCAAAGAGGATTCCTAAGTGATGATAGGAGAAGGGATGGACATGGTAATGTGAATGGTGGAAGGAAAAATGTTATGAACAATGGCTAACTTAGAGGTTGAAGGGTAGAGTGAGGTCAAAGTTTCAGAAGAAGGGTAGTTTATATTGATACATGGGAGTGGTGAGGAAGGAATCAATACCTTTTTAGTACTAGATGATGATGATAGAGTGACTGAAGGCAGGTGCAGGTGGATCTTAAAAATTGGTGCTTCTATGGTGGCAGGTTTCAATACAAGGGCTTGCAGAGTAGAAGATGTGACTAACATATATGTGGAGGTCAAAGTCTCATACAACTGAGATAGTGCAGGTGATAGGGTTGCACCAGTAGGTAAAGTAGACACAGTTTGAATGGATGCAAGGAGTAATGCTGAAGATGAGGAGGTAGAAATAGATGAATACGGTAAAACTATAGGGACAGGGATACGATATTTCTTACCATCACCATTGACCAAATATGCGAACAATAGCAAGTATTGATCTACCTCTTCAGTGACGGGTGCAGAGGATGTTACTTCTTTTTCTAAGACAGAATCATCCAAATTTATAGTAGGATTTGGAGAAGAAGAAACCTACAATTTAAGTATTTTAAATGGATTCTTCTCAGCCATCTCTTGATCATCAGTTGGATGAGTGACTGCAGCAGTCATCTATATATCAACAATAGTCTGAGAATCTATTGCTTCCTGAGTGTCAAGTATAGAAGTCATCATTTCCAAATTTTGTTTTGATTGTTTTGAGGTATGGATCAAGGATTTCACCTGCTGAGCAACTGTTACATCTGGAAGATATTCCATTAGACCTTTACCTTTTCCCCCATCTGGAGTGATCGACACTGATGGAACTTGTGTTTCCCAAAATTCCTTTTCCTTTCTTTCCTTCCCGATTTTCCTGAGAAGTTCCATTTTCATTGCCCTGTAACTCTGAATCTTGTCTTTCAGTTTCTTTTGATGTTGCAAGATGTGACTCTCTTCATCTTTTCTTTTGACTTTGTTCAGGTGTGCCATCTGCAATAGAATGGCTGCAATCATGTGGGGACAGAATGGTAAAACTACTCACCCTTCCTTCTTCAGGATGATCTTCTTTTTGTATATTTGAGGAAGACACAAGTTGCCAAGGAAAGTATTCCTTGTCTCACGCAACTCTAACCATTTCAAATCTCCGTCATTTTCAATATTACCACCTTGGTTTGGAAACCTTCCTGATAGCCTAATATTTTCTTTGACCTCCAATGCATCTGCAAACATATTCTGCAACGAAAACAATTTTTTCTCCAATATAAATAGAGACAAATCGGGGGGGGAACAGATGCATAATGCATTTTTATAGTTCCTTCTAAAGGCTAAATTTATTTGGGAATACCATAGTAGAAACTCGCAAATCATCTGTTTAAAATTGACATAGCTTTTCCCTCATGTTTCCTCATAGAATAAAACTCTGAGAGAACCCACTGTAACATCCCCGACCCTTCGACCGACGAGGAGGATGCTACGATACATCAATCATTCGGGAATCTAGCCCCATGAACAATAACATACACACATAAAATCCAGAAGCATGATACTTAAAAACATAAAACATATAATGATGCATTAATCATTCATATACATAGTCGAATCAAACAACATGCATTTATATACAATTCAGCATTCAACATGCACATCATCATTCATCAATATCAAATATAGTTGCAGACACAAGTTAGGAAAGAATACTTATCTTATAGTGAACTTGTCCCACAACTAGCTATGTCGTTGCAACGTTCCACCAAACCATAGGCCCATGTGCTCTTTAATCTCTTAGCAACACTGCCACCCCTGAGCCGGGCATGATTCCCCAAGGAATAAGGAACTAACAGGATTACACATAGCCAAGGATAACAACACCACAAGGATACACAATTCATCCAAGACAACATAGTTGGGTTTATCAGGCGAACAACGGATCAACCAAGCCAACAAAGTTGGGTTTATCAGGCCACCTAGGAGCTGGGAAAGGCTAAATGCTAAGATCATGAGCTCATTGAGGAGATAAGGACACCTACACAAGAACTAGCCTCGCTTATAGGACACCCACACACACCCAACACAAGGAAACCAGTCCTTTCTCTGCAACGCAGTCCCTCAGACCCTGACCTCCCTTCCAATGCTATTTAGGGGTTGTAGAGAAGAAAGATAGCCCACTGGATTTGTTTGTGTGGTTCCTAAACAACTAGGTTTATCAAGCACATCAGGCCTTCATTCACCACTCCAATGTAGTCTGAAGACAAGCCACTACGTGCATGCAGCAAAACAACTATTCAAGCTTTAACAGGGGAAAACAAATCCATGAATCGTTCTTGGCCCTATCATGGCCAAAATGATTCCACGACAACCTACAGCAGCCAAATCACAAGGGAAAAAACAAAGTCTAGCAATCATGGTAAACAACATCCCACGAACAACCATGATCTCACAACACACAATCCCCACTACAATTGCTGGAGAACTTACATAGACCCCCAAAAATGGGGAAAGAACAGACTCCCAATCTATGCATGAGGGAAAAATACGTAGCCAACAAAACTATGGAAAAATAACAAACAGAATAAAACCACAACATGCACAGCTCATGATGAAACAACAGATCGTCCCACAGTTCAAACACACCAACAATGGTCCCTTCTCAACGATGAAGCCAACACACCCTTCATAGTCGGCAATGGTGGTGTAACTGCAGGATCTATGCATGATCAGGAGGAAGGACATCTCACCGACTATAAAAAGGGTGTGTGAGAGGGAAAAGGTTGAAACCCCACACAAGGAATTGTAACCTTTTAACTCCGCTCTACTTGAGGAAAATGAACCGTCACAATCGGGATAGTGGACAGACCATCCGCAGCCTAGAAATCACGTTGTGGAGAGAGTGCAGGTGTGGGTGTAGTGGTTTTTCCTATCAGCATTTAGATGCCCCAACTAACAATAGAACAAACAGGGTGGTGACACATGGCTTCCCCCCCCCCCCATGGCTCAAAGTTTAACATTCCCCCTCCTTATCCTTAGGAATCATGCCCCTTCTTAATTTGGTTGTGTTGAACATAGCTGGTTGGGTTATTTAATTAAAGATGCATAATTACATGATGCCACAACTTAATATGTATGCCAGATGTCCCGATATACCATCAGTGACAATTTCTATCTGAAACATAACATAACCAAATCCATGGTGGGGCCTTTACCTTTAGCTCCACACCATGATTATTTACAATATATGTATCATGTATATTTAATGCAAACAGGGTAAAAAACAGGGTGTTACATTCCCCTCCCCCTTCAATAGCACTGTCCTTAGTGCTTTACAAAATTGAACAAAATGCTACATTGGTACCGCCTCAGTGTTCCGTAGAATTGAACAAAAATGGATGTTGTCATGTCCCCTCAAAGTGGCCATTAAAGTGTTGACCATACTGGACTCCTAGGAGGGGCTCAATTTGGCATTAATCATGCTCCCTAGGAAAATTTTGT
>LPNX011003326.1:0-165000 GCA_001517045.1 Pseudotsuga menziesii
GATAGGTAAACAGGCCTTTGACGGGCACTGAAGCCTTCAAATTTGAAGCCTGCCCGCGAGCCTGGTTTCATATATCTAAAATATTGACTTACGCGCCCTGGGTCGACTAAAAAGACATAGCTTGACATTGCCGTCGCTATAGCGACGTAGCTCCGTGGATACAGCGACGTTGAAGGAGGAAGCCGTCGATATAGCGACAGCGGAGATTACCAACGTCGATACAGCGATGAGTAAGCGTCGATACAGCGACGAAACGTTCATTTTGCTTCCGATTTCACACCAAAAAGTATGAAACATGGAAAACCTCCGTGGAAAAACCCGCGCTTTTGTATTAGTGCTAGCTACCACCCTGAAAGAGATGGACAAACAAAAAGAACAAAACAAGTCATTGAAGACATGCTGAGGATGTATGTCATGGAGAGGCCCACTAGGTGGGAATACTATTTGCATATGGTAGAGTTTTCATACAATAATGGTTATCAGGCCTCAGGAAAGATGAGCCCATTCGAAATCCTATATGGGAGGAAGTGTACTGACCCTATTAGTTAGGATATCCATGTGGATTGTTTGATGGTAGGACCTAAGATGTTGCAAGACATGGAACAAAATGTTCGAAGATTAAAAAAGAACTTGAATGTGGAGCAGGATCGCCAAAAGAGTTATGTTGACTTGAAGAGAAAGAATAAGGAGTTTTTTGTCAGAGATCATGTTTACCTCCAAGTCAAGCCCAAAAATAGCTCCTTGAGATTGGGAAGTTGTACCAAATTAGCACCATGGTTCTACGTACCCTTTCATTTCTTGGAAAGTATTGGACCAGTGGCATATAAAATTTCTCTCCTAGCACACTTGAGAATTCATAATGTTTTTCATTTTTCATTATTGAAGAAATACATACATGATTCCACTCATATAATTGACTGGAATGTGGTGCAGGTGGAACCAGAAGGAGAATTTCAAACGAAACCTCTGCGTATTCTGGAAAAGAAAGAAACAGTACTTCAGAAACGCGTTGTCGGTCGGGTTAAGGTGCAATGGAAGCACTTTATCCCGGAGGAGGCAACTTGGGAACTATAGGAAGATATGAAAAATAAGTACCCGAGTTTATTTCCAGAAGCTATGGAGGAAAACTAATAACACTGAGGACATTGCTGCATTAAGGGGGTGTGGATGTAATATTCCTCGATTCATAAACATTTAATTGTAATGTTATATTATAGATTGTATGTTCTGAAACATTATCTGTGACGATAAGGTCTAGACTGTATGTTTTGATGAGTTTGGTTGGCTATGGTGTCCACCCAAACTGTCCCTAGAAGATAGTTGTAACAAATAGATTTTGTCTTTAATGAAAATTTTGATGAAGGGGACAAGCCACGTTAAAGAGAAGACTATGCATGCAAGGGTGGGAAATGTAGACTAGTGAACATCATGATAGTACATCAGGCATCGAAAACTCCTTAATGGCACTAGACAGACCTTGGAGAAAGCTTGGGGCAGTGGTTGATGGGGATTCAATTGTGAATGGACTATAGATACCGAATGATATTAGACATACCATGGAGTATCATGGGATGTAGTGGTTGACGGGGATTCCTTGCGGAATGGACTGCAACTATAGAAGTAAGACCTAGGAAACCAAACTATAAAAGAGCATATGAGATGAGGCAGGACTCTACTGAATATGATGGGAACAAATGATCTCTTGTTGTGAGAGCACTCTGTGAAGTGTTAGGTAAGAGTTGAGAGAAATACTTGCTGCGTGAGCACTCTGAGAAGTGTTAGGAAAGTGATTTATTCCTAGAAACTAAACTAACGTTAGTTTTCTCCGCTCTTGGCACACATAGTTTAGCTCGGGGGTGATTAAGGATAGAGCAGATATTTTCCTAATCAATGATTGGGTGGGGCATGGTTGTTCCCTTTTCATTGCATCTCGAGTTACCAACAGGTTCCATTACTGGGTTTTATTTCTAAAAAATATCGAGCTCAATGTATGTTGTATATGTGTAAACATGTGTTTCATTATCAATAGAATGATAAATAACAACTTTAGATTTATTGATGGGAATGATGCTTATGAATGGGTGTACTCATACATTGTTTTGCATGATTGTGCCTTGCACTTGGTAAGGTAGTAACTCAGGTGGTGTACTATTATTTGTACATAGTTACATGTATGCTATGTGAATCCCTGTGATTGATGAACTCAGGGCATGTCTGTGTGTGTATGACTGTATGTTTCAATGTTGTAGAGATGATAAAGGAATATTTAAGTTTGTTGATGAAAGAATTTCTCATGACCTGGTGTATGCTCATATGGCTATGTTTGCGTTGGTTATTTAGTGCACTAAGGGTATGATACCCTACTCTATTAAGAGTGGCTATGACTCCATTCGACGCATGGATCATTGAAAATGTAATGCACCTACTATGTTATGATGCACTGTAACTTGTATGTTGATACAGTTCCCTTAAGGAAACACACAATAGAATAGTGTAAATATTTCCAGGAAAGTATGTTATTAAGTCTATGTCCTTTCTGCAATCCATAGACTCCTCTAATCTAGATCGACGATCGGGGTTGGTGGTGTAGAAAACTTGTACGGAAATCATAAATCAAAATATAAGGAATTCAATAGTTTCCGCCTATCGCAATCCACATTCAGAATACAGAAGGCAGAAGGCGGAAGGAGGAAAGTGAAAAGAAATATAGGGGGAATTTAAGAGTTTCTTCCTACTGCAATCTACATTTCGTAATACGGAAGGCGGAAGGGGGAAGGCATAAAGTGAAAAGAAAAATAAGGCAAATTTTAGAGTTTTCTCCTACTGCAATCCACATTTCAGAATACAGAAGGCAGAAGGAAGAAAGTGAAAAGAAAATAAGGTGAACATAAAAGTTTCCACCTACCGTAATCCACGTTTCAGAATACGAAAGGAAGGAGGCGGAAGGCGAAAGGTGAAAAGAAAAATAAAGTGAACTTAAGAATTTCCGTGTACCATAATTTGCATTCAGAATATAGAAGGAAAAAGGCAGAAAGTGAAAAGAAATATATGAAGAATTTAGGATTTTTCACCTACCGCAATCGGCATGGCGAAATGCGGAAGGAGGAAGGAAGAAGGCGGAAAACAAAAAAAGGAAATTGTAAAATATTGAGGTTTCTGCGACCCACAGACCGCAATGGAAAAATGCAGAAGGCGGAAAGAATAAATCCTAGAAATATTTTAACTGCAGAAATGACTCTTGCACGAAGAATTAAGCATATGAATGAATAATTAAAGAAATATTCATGGCCATGCATTATACAAAAGTTTGTTTTATGCATGTTAGCAGGTTATTTGGGTTGTTACAAATTATGTAATTATAACATTACTTTCAATGGATAAAAAAAAAACTTCCAAAACTAGGATAGGTTAAGTTGTATTGCACGTAATTGTAAAGTTAATTATTATTTAAATTGTTTGATTTTCTCAATTTTCCTCAACATTTTATTATAAATATTATAATACGAGAGATTACAATCTTAATAATTGTTGTGGTATGCTTAAGACGATTTTTCCCCCCTCAAAGTCAAAATCCTGCAATGTAATCATTCTTCTCAAGGACATAAAAGAAAAATAAAAAACTTCCACTTATTTTTTGAACACTATAATTTCAATTTACCTCATATTAAAAATAAATTCTAAAATGCTTATATAATTATTTAAGTTATTAAAATTATAAATAAAATCAAATTATACAATTTGTTTTGATTGAACCCTTATATACTTGGAAATAATGGAGTACTAGTTAGTTACCTACATAGACTCTTGTTCTTTAATGTAGATCATATTTCCTTGCTATTTTGTTGTAACCGCTAGTTTTCCTTAATTTAATAAATACAGTTTGTGAGGGTAGTCTCAGCAGTAGATTTTCTCTAAAATGTTCATGCTCTGTTTTTCATTCTTCTATGTTCTTTCTAATTCTAAGTTGGTATCAGAGAGGAGAGAGGTTTCTCATTCATCTAGGATCTCATTGAATAGCTTGTAGCCTTCCGCTACTCAGTAGATCCTGCACCCGGCCCTAGTAGAGAGAACCAATTGCTATTACCAGTCAAGAGATACCAGAGAGCCCTTGCGCCCATGGTTGTTTTCTGATCTACATAGTAGAGGAGAGGGCATCGGTATTATGACAAACACACTTTTGCTGCCATGAGGTTGAAGTGTGAGGCGTCTATTGAAAGAAACACATTTCCATCTAAAGGAGTTGTAATAGATGCATGTGTGAAGGAGCTATGTTGTGAAATTTTTGTGGAACACCAGAGTTGTCGTCTACAATAGCTCTTTCTAGAGTCGCTGTAGTTTAAGATTGAAGTGTAATTTTAGATTAAAGAATCCACTGAAGTCTACTGCCAAGGAGAACAAGCATAGCTGCTGTGACTGCTACTGGAGGATTCTCTTCCTTTCACTGTAAAGTAAGCTCGAGGAGAGATTCATTTGCTGAGAATGTCTTGTGTGGAGATCGCTGCCTTGGAAGCGAGATATGCCTCCAATGCTTGCAAAGATGTCGAATCCGCTTGGAGAGACCTGTTATAGCGGATTTCACCACATTAGGTGAATCACACATTGTATGGCCTTCCCCTGTCCCGCTGCAGACTCATTAGCCCCTATGGACCACTTTTTCTCTTTTGATGTGTCCTTTATCATCCCTAAAAACATAAGAAAAGTGATATACGCGGCTTTTCCCCCGATAACCGTGTACATACGCGGATATTCCCCCTATAGTCGCATACATCAGGATGTATGAATAATCCAAATCCTTTTGGAGCGTTCCTTGACTTGGATCCGACTCATATGACTCCTGGCCTTCCATATGCCTTGAGATCGCACGGATTCGACCTTTCAGTATCCCTTTGAAAAGCTATATAAGGAACCCCTTGAGACATTAAAAGCATAAGAGAGAATTGAGAGTAACGAAACTATAGTCCATTGTTGCCAGAACTTATGCTTGAGTCTGCATCCCTTTGTCCCTTGGAGCACTATTGTGTTCTTCCCAAGCTTTCCTTTTGCTAGTGAGCTTGCTATCGGAGTGATGGAGGATTGAGGTGGTGGAGGTCGAAGTGGGGGATTCAGTTTCTCCGGTTCACAGACGTGCCGTTAGAGGTTGTCACTTGTAATCTCTGATTTATATTAATAGAAATATATTTTCCTGTCCAGTAATGTGTATTTGAATGAATATTGTATCCATTGGAATATGTCAAATGATTTTACATTATTGATTATATAAGCTAGAATAGATCTAACACCATGAAACATAGTATGCTTGTATTTTTTACTTGTTGTTGGGGAAGTATTATATCAATTCAAGCTGAAGATTGGAAAGCTCAACGGGGATCTACTTCAACCGTCCGGAATAAGGTATGAGGTTCGATCCTTTAGTGTTAGACATCTTATTTCTATTAAATATTGGAAAAGATTGATCTCTGGAGTCTAGCTGTCTATTGTGGTACCCCAAGCCATAGGAATTTCTCTCCGTAACAGAAATGGCAACTCAGCTGGGGATGTTCCTTGTTTTTATTTGGGGGTTTTTTCAGCACAATGGGCTTGATATTCTTGGATTGCTCTCTGTTTCTCCTTGTTTCTGGGTTGCATTTTATAGTATGTTCATCCATTGACACTCCCCTTTATTTGTTTTACCCTTGGACTGCTTTTTACCACTGCCTTCTCTATGTATTCAAGTTTTTGGCCAAAAGTCGAGTACATACGTGGATTTTTGGCCAAAAGTTGCGTATACATGTAGATTTTAGACTAAAATACTTTTTTCCATGCAGGTTTTTGGCCAAAATTTGTGTACATGGGCCTTCCCATGCGGGTTTTTGGCCAAAAGTCGCGTACATGTGCCTTCCCATGCGGGTTTTTGGCGTAAAGTCGTGTACATACGCGGCTGTTCTTTATATAGTCATGTACATCCTCCCTTTTGGTGAGTTTGATGTTGGGGGAAGTTGCTAGGTGGGTTGTGAGTGTGGTTGGGTCTTCCTTGGGTCTGATGTTGTCTGTTGGATGCTTCTTTTGTGACCAGAGACCACTTTTTCATTGATTTTTTCTTTGAAAGTAGTTTTAGTCATTTATCCTTTTTGTTTTTCCATTAGTGCATTACTCTTTTTGTCTTGGTGTCTTGCTGGGCTTTTCTTTTATACTTGCTGCAGAGACTGAGAGTTTTAGATGACTTTTATTGCATTTTTCATTCTTTTATATTGAAAAATACAAAGTAGTTGCACTCTTAGTTGCATCTTAGATATGGATTTGAGGAGGTACTTGCATTGGATTGCTTGGACGAGAGTTGTGTTTAGGCTTTCATATAGGAAGGATTGCATTGGAATTTAGAAAGAAATATATATTTATGCATCTCATGTAGTGGCATACCCTATTTTTCATTTGACAAAGATTGCACTTAGCATTGTTTGTTATGGTGTGCATATGTATTTCATTGCTGAGTCATAATGTCATTAGTTGCATGGCCATTTCCCTTTGAGTAATTACAGCCAATTAAAATCAATGCTAAATTAAAATGAATTACACTCTTTTCTTTTCTAGGGTGCATCAACAAGCTTAGGTTTTAGGATCTTGGAATAGTTCATTGTAAGTTAATTCTCCAAGATCACTAAACAACAACATCTAGGTGTCTGTCCAGGGAGTGTGTGAAATCCTTGGTATAACCATCGTTCTCAGGATCCTCCTCTCAAACGGGAGTTAAGCACGAGGCAGTGTGATTGGTTATTGATTGGGATGACCCCTAGTCATAAATGAGTAGCATCGGCGATATTGCCAGGATTGTATTCGTATCTGGGGGCTCTTTCGAGAGTTTCGGGCTTTGCTACCCTACCCATACGGTTAATCCTGCCTGTGACTGTCCGCCTAAGCTTTGATTATATTGAGGTGACCTTAGTGACCTTACCTAGGATATCAAGGGGGTACTTGTAGAGGTTATTCTGCATGTGTCCCGGCCAGGTAGAGGTCGGACAGCACAGTCGCTTTATGCGTTGAAGCTGAGGGCCACTATAATTGGTTATGTACCTCTGCTTGTAGTGTATGGGAGTTTCAAGCCTCTCCCAAGCGAGACATACCTGCTGCATTCTGGACCTCACATATCCTCCCCGTGGTTTGCTTGTATTTTGGCTGTAGATTTTCTTAGGAGTGTGCTCTTTGTGCGCTAGTTGGCCTTTGGGATCGTGGTTACTTGAGTATATTTATGCTCTCTTGAGTTTGGGTCCTTTTATTTTTGGCATGCTTGATATCCTATCACCAGTCCTTGGTCCTAGTACAGACACTGGTGTTAGACTTGGGGGCATCACAACCCCTTGCCGTGCTCGTTGATTTGGGAATGGTCATATTCCATCCCCTACTTCATTTGTGGAGGCCTTTTATTTCGTTTGCTTGGTCTTTACACCAGTGGTCACCCTCATGGGGGGTGGTAGTGGATGCGTGAATGTTGGGTCTACACCTTACTTTCCTTTTTATGTCCCATCGTTCACCACATTGTTTCCTTTGGGTGCTATTGTCATGATCATTCCTCCCTATATCCTATAGTTTGGATTCTATATTGACTATTTTGGGATGTTTTAGACTAATATGGTTGTCATGTAGGATCCAATTTTTGTACACTCTCTCTGAGGTTTCGACCCGTTCGTTCCTATCACAGGTATTATGTCTACACTGGCATATAGGTTAGGTCCACCACCGTTTGCATTTTGCATGACCTTATGACCATGTCACTATATCCTTAGGTACGAACCCACTCTATTATGTCACGGAACCTTCTTGTTGCTCTAGAAGTGGCATGATATGAGTGGTAGAGCCTCACCTTACATGGGTACCCTAGTTAGCGCCTTATTTGCAGTTGGTACCCATGCCGATGTTTCTCCCTTTAGGGTGTGGGAGTCCATTGTATAGTATTGCCATGAAATTTCGCAAGAGCCTAATACTCCTCTTGATCTTATGTTGGCCATGATCCCCCGGACTCCCTTGTATCAAGTTGTGGATGCATTATCATGAGCTTTACCTGTCTTATTGAGCTTTATGCTGGCTCCCCTGACATTGCGTTTCAGCCGTATAGCACGAGCTTGTCTCATGTCTAGCCATGCAGAGCCTTTCTTTATATCCTTCGTAGCTTGATTCCCTTTTTACCGGGAGGGGATTTTCCCCTGAGTGTCGATATCCTACACATGTATCCTTGCATTGAGCATAGGTATGTTCCACTGCTTGGAACTAGTTTGTTTTCCCTAAATGACACTCGTCTCCTCCTAGTTTGTAACTGTAAATCTAGTTTATTCTTTTTTCAAGCTTTTCAAATAACTGAAAAAGACCAAAAAAATAAAAAAAACCAAAAAGCCAGACAAGAAAAGGTATTATCTTTGGCAGCTGTCGAGTCGTGTCGCCTTCGAATAGAGCACTGTATATCACATCCATTGGTTGGGTTATAGTTTGACTTAGGAGCTGTACTCATTATCTGAGTTTATCTCCACTGGCTGGTTAAGCTTCCAGTCCCTATGGAGCCTCTATTGATGCCTCCTACATCATAGAGATGTCCCAGTTTGTATATCAAGTCTATGATGCCTTCATTTAGTCACCATATGCTGTTATGTTCTTGTTCGAAGGAAGTTGAAACCTGAGTCGGCCATTCCTCAGTTATCTTGACTTTGCATGTCAGCCATTCTCGGTACAGTTACTAGTTCATGCACCTTATGATTGAGTCCTTCCACATTATACAACTTTGCTAAGTACCTCGTGTTGGATGATGGGGGATGCCTTAATGCCCTCCTTCCAGCAGATTTCATCCCATCGACTTCAGATCATTTATTCTGGGATTGGAGTCTAGAGTCATTTGTGAGTGCCTTGAGACTTCCAGTCATCAGTGGCAGGTTCTCTCGCCATCGACAGTTTTGGGAATACATCAATGTCCCCTGATCGATGGATTCTCTCAAGTGTTCGACCTCAACTCATTTATTCACACTTGTTAGTTTGCACTCTAGTACCTTGATTCCCATTTTCATTATCAGTGGGTGATCTCACGTCTGTTAACGGTATACATCAATGACCGGTAATCAGACGATGGACTACTATGTTCGACCTCGACACCTCTATTCGCATAGTAGGACATGTACTCGAAGTGGTGTGTGTAGAAGACCTTCCAAATTTGTGGCATCCATTATATGCTACCTCCTTGATCGTGCCAGTGTTCATGAGATTTCAGCTCTCGTGACTTGTTCCAGTATAGGTCAGACATTTCCAGCCACTATGGAGATATTGATCTATTGTATATCTTTGGCCTTTGTGGAGATCATGGTCCTTTGTATATCTTCATCATGGAGATTCTGATCTATGTATATTGTACGTGGCGATGACCACATATGGGTTATCATGTTTCATGCCTATTCATGGCCATTGTACTCTTATGTATCCGGGACTGCTATATGTATTTACAGTTATATGCAGAGTTGTATTATGGTATTATGATGATTGGGTGGTTGGTATTCCATTTGGGTACCTTCATCACTTCACTTATGGGATGGACATATAATGTATTTCGGCCATCGTATAACCCCTCTGATCTCATACATTAGGGGGCATCTGTTATTGCGAATTTCACCACATTAGGTGAATCACACATTGTATGGCCTTCCCCTGTCTCGCTGCAGACTCATTAGCCCCTATGGACCACTTTTTGTCTTTTGATGTGTCCTTGATCATCCCTAAAAACATAAGAAAAGTGATATACGCGCCTTTTTCCCCGATAACTGCTTACATACGCTGATATTCCCCCTATAGTCATGTACATCGGGATGTATGAATAATCCAAATCCTTTTGGAGCGTTCCTTGACTTGGATCCGATTCATATGACTCCTGGCCTTTCATATGCCTTGAGATCGCATGGATTCGACCTTTCAGTATCCCTTTGAAAATCTATATAAGGAACCCCTTGAGACATTAAAAGCATAAGAGAGAATTGAGAGTAACGAAACTATAGTCCATTGTTTCCAGAACTTATGCTTGAGTCTGCATCCCTTTGTCCCTTGGAGCATTGTTGTGTTCTTCCCAAGCTTGCCTTTTGCTAGTGAGCTTTCTATCGGAGTGATGGAGGATTGAGGTGGTGGAGACCCAAGTGGGGGATTCAGTTTCTCCGGTTTGCAAACATGCCGTCAGAGGTTGTCACTTGTAATCTCTGATTTATATTAATAGAAATATCTTTTCCTGTCCAGTAATGTGTATTTGAATGAATATTGTATCCATTGGAATATGTCAAATTCTTTTACATTATTGATTATATATGCTAGAATAGATCTAACACCATGAAATATAGTATGCTTTTATTGTTTACTTGTTGTTGAGGAAGTATTCTATCAATTCAAGCTAAAGATTGGAAAGCTCAACGGGGATCTACTTCAACCGTCCGAAATAAGGTACGAGGTTCGATCCTTTAGTGTTAGACATCTTATTTCTAATGCATATTGGAAAATATTGATCTCTGGAGTCTAGCTGTCTATTGTGGTACCCCAAGCCATAGGAATTTCTCTCCGTAACAAGACCTACCTCAACGAAGCCAATAAATTATATGGCTCGAATTTCATCAATTGGAAATTCAAAATGTAGACCTTGATGGAAGGTTATGGTGTATGGGAAATTACAAAGGGAGATGAAGCGAAACCCGATGCGGCTGTAGATGTGATAGCAGCAAAAATTCAAGATTGGGATAATCACAAGAACAAGGACAAGGTATTGTTGTGTATGTCTGGTAAAGATAGCATAATTCCACATATTAGAGAAGTTAACACTTCTGCTGAAACGTGGACATCGCTTCAAGATTTATATGAAACTATCAATACCAATCGTATTCTTTTCCTGAAAACTAAATTGCTAGGCATTAAGATGGATGGAAATGAATATGTTAGTTCATTTTTGGGTCACATTAAAGAGGTGAAATACAAGCTAGGAAATATAGGTGAAAAAGTTTCCAGCACTGATCTTGTCAAAATGACCTTAAATGGTATGCTAGAAGACTATCACATGTTTATAATGGGTCTGGAAGCAAGGGAGAAACCTCCTACTTTTGAATAATTGACAGGTATTTCATTGCAATAGGAAGAGAGGTGTGCAAGTTTAAAGCCTCAGAATTCAGACTTGGCATTGTGTTGAAATAAGAGATTCTCGAGAGGGAAATCAAGAGAAAGTGGCAGAGGAGGCAATTCATCATAGAGAAGACAATCTCCAAGGCCAAATCAAGGTATGCCATCTACCAGGAATGAGTCAAAGAGTTGTTTTTATTGTGGTCAACCGAGACATATTATTAGATACTGTCATAAGAAGAAGAGTGATGAGGCTAGGAATAAACCTAGAAAATATTCAGGTCATTTTGCAGAAAACTCTTCAAAACCTGATCTCAAATTGTTTATTTCTAATGATGATATTGATGAACCCCTGAATTTTGATTCACGGGATCTTAGACTATTTGTGTCTAATGCTGCCTTGTCTACTGAAACTGATGATGTTGATGCCTGGTTTGTTGATTTTGGAGCATCAGTACATATGACATTTAATAATACGCGGTATACTAATTTTAAAGAAACATAGGATGGTGCCAGCATATATCTTGGAGATGACCATGCTCATCAGATTAAGGGATATGAAGATATTCCAGTAACATTTCCAAATGGTACTGTTCATCACATTCGCAATGTTGTGTATGTTCTCAGGATAAAGAAAAATTTGATCTTTGTCTCCACCATTACATATCAGAACTTAAAGGTTGAATTCTTCAAAACTTATTGTATAGTGAAGGATCTACCGGACCAATACAGAACTGTTGCAAGAGAAGTCAGAACAGGAGGACTATACAAGCTTGATGTTACCAGAAAAGAACACCATGCATTGATTTCTACAACTATGCCAACAGAGAGTCTTTCGCATCAAAGGTATGGCCACATAAATCATCATGATTTATTGTTATTTTAGAAACATAATATGGTTGAAGGACTTCCCATGTTAAAGAATGAGAATGTTGCTTATGAAGATTGTGCATTAGGAAAGATGCACAGAGATGAATTTCCCTCTAACCCTGATAGGAAAAAGAGAGATGTGTTAGATCTTGTGCATACTGATGTTTTAGGACCTATGCAGACTAGGTGTTTAGGAGGTGCATTTTACTTTCTATTATTTATTGACGATTTCACAAGATACACATGGGTTTATTTCCTTAGAAGAAAAAGTGATGTTTTCGAGTACTTTAAGGAATTTAGAAACATGGTGGAAAAGAAAACCGAAAAATCCATCAAAATCCTCCATTCAGATCAAGGGGGAGAGTATAAATTAGGGGACTTCATCAAATATTGCAAAGATCATGGAATTGTACAGTAATTTATGGTACCCATCACTCCATAGCAGAACAAAGTTGCCGAAAGGAAAAACAGAACTCTAGTAGAGTGTGCACACATTATGATAAAAGGTAAGAATATCTTGAACGCATTTTAGGCTAAATTCATAACTACTGCAGCCTATTTAAAGAATAGAAGTCCAACAAGGTGTCTTGATAATATTACTCCTTTTGAATTCTTGTAGGGTTCCAAACCTGCAGTTTATAATTTGAAAATATTTGGGTGTAAGGCTTTTGCACATATTCCAAATGAGAATAGGAAGAATTTGGATGCTAAATCCATTAAATGTATTTTCATAGGGCACTATTCTGAATTTAAAGCATACAAACTATTTGATCTTTCTACTCACGAATTATTTGCAAGTAGAGATGTACTTTTTCATGAGAAGGAAGCAAGAAATCATGAGAACAACAGTCATGAGGAATGGCATAGACTTCTTGATGAAGGATTTAAAGAGGATCAGCAACAACAACTATCACAACAACAACCACAATTGCAACAGTAGCCACCACAAGCGCAGAGACAACAACAAAAGCAAGAAGGACTCAGTGATATGGACACTTCAAGTGACAACAGTCAGATTTCACCTAGTGGTGAAGACAAATCTTCATAAAGTTGGGAGGATGATAATCAGTTGAGAAGATCTTCACAACAGGTTAGGCTCCTAGAGAGGTATAGAGACTATGCCCTAATGAGTAGCATTTCAAATGTCATAGAACCCATGATTTTTAATGAAGCCAATGAACATGATGAATGGAGATATGTAATGGAGGAAGAATATGAATCTATAATGGAAAATAATACTTGGGAATTGACTGAATTTCCTAAACATAAAAATACCATTGGATGCAAATGGATATACAAACGCAAGTTTAAATCAGATGGTAGTATAGACAAATATAAGGCTAGATTGGTAAGAAATGGGTTTTCACAAACATAAGGTATTGATTATGGTGAAACATTTGCACTAGTAGCTAAATTGAATACTGTCAGGTTGTTAATTGCTTTAGCTACAAAGTACCATTGGAAGCTACACCAATTAGATGTTAAATCTGCATTTCTGAATTTGAGTTAAAGGAGGAGGTTTACCTTACTCAACCTGAAGGGTTTGTGGAACATGGGAAAGAACACTTAGTGTGTAGGTTAAAAAAAGCATTGTATGGAATAAAACAGGAACCTAGGTCATGGTATGAGAAGATAGACTCTTTCTTTCTTCAACAGGGCTTTATGAGGAGCAAGAGTGATCCAAATCTGTATACCAAATTTGATGAGCATGGTTATATAGTATTGATTTCCTTATATGTTGATGATTTAATAATTACAGGAAATGCAACAAAATTAATAGAGGAATTCAAGGAGCAGATGTCACAAGTTTTTGAAATAAAAGATCTTGGTGAGTTACATTACTGCCTAGGTATTGAAGTCCGGAGACATGCAGGCCAAACTTTTGTTTGTCAGAGTAAGTATGTCAAAGATGTACTTAAGAGATTTAAAATTGATAAGTGCAAATATTCTATTGTTCCAATGCAGCAGAATGTGAAAATTTCTTGTGATTATGGTTTGAAGGAGGTGAATGGAACTATGTACAGAAATATGGTAGGTAGCTTGAATTATCTCACCACAACCGGACCTGACATTGCATATTCTGTGAGTATGTTAAGTCAGTTTATGGTGAAACCTCAAGAAATCCATTGGAATGCAGCAAAGGCAGTACTCAAGTATCTAAAAGGAACACTTGATTATGGCATTAAATATACGGATGCATTTGATGTTGAGTCGATAGGTTACTTAGATTCTGATTGGGCTGGAAATACGGATGATCGAATATTAACCACTAGATATGCGTGTGGCATTGGATCTGGAATTGTTTCCTGGAGTAGTAAAAAGCATCCTACTGTATCTTTGTCTTCTACTGAAGCATAATATAAATCCTTGTGTGCAGCAACTTGTGGAGCTGTTTGGTTGAGAAGACTTCTTCAAGATGCTAGAGAAGAACAAAAGTAACCTACAATGATCAAATGTGATAATCGAAGTTCAATAAAGCTAGCAAATAATCTGATTTATCATGCAAGAACAAAGCATGTTGATGCCCAGTTTCATTTTGTTAGAGAAAAGCTACAGTCAAATGAAATAGCTCTTATGTATTGTAGTACTTGTGAAAATATTGTTGATATTTTCACCAAGCCTCTTGGAAAGGTTAAGTTTGAGTTGTTTAGGAAGATGTTAGGTGTAGCATTGAATCCATTCTCCATTAAGGGGGAAACTTGGAAATAACGGAGCACTAGTTAGTTACTTACATAGACTCCAGTTCTTTAATGTAGATCTTATTTCCTTGTTGTTTTGTTGTAACAGCTAGTTTGCCTTCATTTAATAAATACAATTTGTGAGCGTAGTCTTAGGAGTAGATTTTCCCCAAATCCTCCATGCTCTATTTTTCAGTTTGCCCTGTTCTTTCTAATTCTAAGTTATATTACAATTTGTCAATAATCTAGCCCACACTTTTTGGTGAGAAATGATTCATATTACAAATCCTTTAAGCAAAAGCCGTCTCTGATATTTTGTTTTTACTTTTAAGAGTTGTGTAAAAGAATAATTTTTGAAATTAATAGACAATAAAATAATTAATTTTAGTCCCACATAAATGATAATTGAGTAATTAAGTAGTGTAAAGTTTAATGATAATATAAAAATATAGATGGCCATTTAGCTCTTTTATTATGATTTTTAAGTTATAACCTAATATTTTTTTAATTCTTCAATATTAACTTATATGACTTAACTAAATGAAAAGAGCTTATTTTAAAATAATTCTTTTTAATATAAGTTTTAAAACTTAATGTTGATATTTTCGCTTACTTTTTTAACACTAATTTAATTCTAAACTAATTATATTTAAGAAAGGTTTAGTTTTTATTTAAAGAAAGATTTAATTTTTTTAAAAACAAGTTATATTCACCCAAAAAAATAATTAATAAATTTATTATTTTTTATAATTTAAAAAGTATGAAGACTATTTGATGTTATATAAAATTCTTACTAAAAACTATAAAAACATTTACTATTCAACAAAATACCACACACCATTATAAAGACATTTAATATTCCACTATTATAAAGCGTTACATGCAATGACATTTATATTCAACAAAATACCAAACACTATTATAAAGCGTTACATGCAATGACATTTAATATTCAACAAAAAACCAAACATTATTATAAAGAGTTACATGCAATTCTACACGACAAAATTTAGGGAATATAACTCCGTCTTTACATGGACGTTTAGAACCATAACCCCCATGGAATATAACTCCGTCTTTACATGGACGTTTGAGCTTTGAAAATTTAAGTTTAATATAAAAGGTTTTATCTAGTTGATTATGAAAATTAGAAGCAAATCTAAGCATTATAACTACTTGTTTTGTAAAATTGATGTAATTATTTTACAAAATCTAAATATGTTTAAAGTATAAAAAATAATATTTATTATTCTACATTATTACAAAGACAAGTGTATTTGTCTTTAAAGTTTAAGAAACCATATTTATTAAATTGCTTATGAAAATTCAAAGCAAGTCTGTGTCATTATCATTATACTTATCATTATCATTAAAATTCAAAGGAAGTCATTATCATTATCATTATCATTATAATAAGTCTATCTGTGTTTAGAGTTGAATGAAATTTTATATTTATATTATGACAATTCTATCTGTGTTTAGAGTTGTAGGATAATTTCTATTTACATTATGACAATTCTATCTGTCTTTAGTGCTGAAAGTTCGCCAAAATACAATTATTCAAGTCTAACTTTGGAAAATAGAACTCATTTCTGCATGGAATTTTGTGGGAATAAAACCTTCTCCATAGATGGCGTGTTTGAACAGAAAATCCTATGTTTTCCTTTTCAACTTTTGAATTGGTATTGCAAAGAAGTTTATTTATCTTTGACAAAAAGCCATGTAGCAGTAGCAAGCTAAAATTAATATTACAAGTTTAGTGTTTATGGTGGTGTGAATATTACAACTTTAGCCTTCATTGTGGTGTTAGTAGCTCAAATAGAGTCTAGATATTATTTTGTTATTTTCTAGCAACATTATTTTGTAAAAAAAATTGATATAAATTGAAATTTTAAATAATTGTTTTTCAATTTATTGATATAAATTTTATTAATAGTTTTTCAATTTATTGGTATTTTGAAAAGTATAAATACATTCAAAAACATAATTTTTATTCTACAAAATCTAAATTAAAAAAAATCACACATAATAAATTCCAATAAAAACTAGATCAACAAAATTAGTCTTTAATGTTTAGACTCAGGACAATTAAAGTTAGTAGAACCAGCTTGCTGCCTATCATTTAATGCTAGGATAGCATACATGTGCCTGATTTAAGGGACAGATACCTACAGCCGCATTAACCATTAAATAACATAAAACAGGCTAATGTCCCATTTGCACCTAGTTTGGCAGGAATTCGTCAAACCTATTTTCAGTGTTAAGATTGCAATTTTTATTGCAAAAATAGATTCAGAACCCTGGATGTTCTTGGAACACCCAAATAATGCAATTCCAATCACTAAACTATCCCTTTTGAACAATTTTCTTCAAATTTTAGCAAAAACTCACCAAATTTTAGATACAAATGATCTATAGTTTATTTTACTGCATTATTGTTCGCCAAAACTTTCCCGCTCAACGACCCTATTGTAGTCATCGGGCTTTATTCAATGTACGTAAAACAACGCAAGTAGGGTATGGCTGACTTTTCTATTCAGTCCAGTCCGCTCCAGCGCCGGCGCTGATGCTCCTTTATTTACACCTTCACTTCACAGGGTATTAGTTAAGTTTCGTTGCACGATCCCCCGTGCTTGTGACTGGCCAAGCCCAACCAAACCTAAAGTCTTACCTCGGTATTTCGTTAGCGATTTCCAGCCTTGACTTGTAAGCAGGGTTTTTGGCATTTGCGTTTGCGTGGGCGTTCACTCTATTCTTTCACTGCTTATAAGTCTTCCCAATATTCCCTTACATACTTCATGCCCAACCAAGCCTTGCAATTCTCTGAGTTCTCGTTTTCCATGCATAGTGAGTGGCATTCCCTTTTCCTGCAAATCCATGAGATATATATCTTTAGTTCAGATTAGGTTCAATCTTCAAAGTAAAGATAGTAGCATCTAAAACTGGAATCATCATAGAGTAACTCTGGTAAAAGTGAACTTCGCGTATCGTTTATTCGTTAACCCCGAGCTTTATGATGAAGGGTGGTATATTGGCACTCCTGTTTATGATCTTGGTCGAGCTCGTTGCAGGCCGTAGCAGCGGAAGGTTTATCCCTGATAATCTGTCGGCCTTCGATCCCAAGCTCAAATCCCTTGTCGACGGTGACAGTTATATCAAGAATGATGCGTTGGACAGTGTTGAAGAGATCATAAGTCCCTGGAGCTCCTCGTCCTCAAAAAGTGGCACCAACGGGAAGATCGCGATATCGTTCAGTCTGAACACAAGTGTTCAAAACAGCTATAAAGTCGAATCGTCTGCATCGAACAAAGCCAAGGGCGCATTCGATTTTCTATCGAAGGGCAACGCAGCACCGTCATGGCCCAATTCTATTGAATATTCCATGCTGAGCGAGCAGAGGCTTTCCACATCCAATCACAGCTATACAGATGATCACATGAAGCAGGAAAAGGGAAATATGCGGAAGCTGGCATCAAATCCAAGCCCGGGAGACGGCAATTGATCGTTTTCAACGTCATGGGATAAAAAAGCCTGTAAAAGTAAAAGAGCTCGGCCAGGCGAGCTGAATGGCATTTATTTTTAAATATCTAATGTTTCCTGGTTAGTGCTGATCATTTTTCGGTGATGTTGCACACATATGATAGCCTTTTCTCTTCGCAAAATGTTTTTTTTTTTCTATATACTTATTCATTTGAGACAGTTAATTTCCAATGCTATCATAAATCTGATAACCTTGTAAATATTCCATGTTTACTTTCCATTGTCAATTTCAAGCACAAAAATGTGTAAAAAAAATTCAAGGCTGCTTCTAGCAAAATGTGGGAGTCCTCAATATCAGCCGCATTCTTCTTGAAAAGTTTGTAAGAGTTTGTTAATTGTCTGAGTGGTTGAGAATGAACATAACCATTTAATGTTAAAAAAATATTGTAAGAAATGAAAGTAATTTTAATAAATTTTATTAAAATTAACATAAATATATTTTGAAAAGGATTTATGAAAGGATCAAATTTTTCTGTAATTTTGTTAGTAGAAATATTGATAAAATGTGAACTGAATATTTATGATTTCAATTTGTAGTTTTATATATGTGGTTCTAAAAAATATTTTAAATCTAAATTAAGGAGACATGTTAAAACATTTTATTTATTTTTATAAGATATAGATATAAATTCTAAAATAAGCATGGCCAAACTTACACATCCACTCAAAAATTATTATAAAATATAATATTTAATATCTATAAATATTTTAATATAGCTTTAAAAATTTGTGGTCTATCCTATTTACATTTTGAAGAAGAAATAGTTTGTTCTCCTTCAAACATTTCATTTTCATGAGTTGATATTGGTTATAAAAAGATATGTAAAAAAGATTGAATATTTTTTTAAGAAAATATTTTAAATAATAGAAAGTTTAGATTAGTTTTAATATTAGTTTTATTACAATTTTGGGGTGGACTTTTATCTATGCTTTTTCATCTACCTAGGATAATGAGACAAGTGTACTTTTGAAATTGATTCTATGGGCTTCGTTAAAATTTTATAATTAATAATTTCAAAAAAATAAAAATTATCTTAGTTAAGAATTAATGTCAAATTTAATCATGACTTTTACTTGAATTGGAATTGCCTATATATTAACTTTTAAATTAACTATTAGATACAACTATTAGTTGGAAAAATTAAATTGATTATTAGATACAACTATTTCAATACAACTATGAACTTAACTCCATTTATGATACAACTATTAGCTTAATTTCAATTTCAATCATGACTTTTACTTGAATTGCAATGGATAATATATTAAATTTTAAATTAATTTTTAAATACAACTATTAGCTTACCTCCAATGATTCTAGAACTATTAGTTTAACTTCTACTCTAACCACGGTTATATTGGATAACTATTAGCTTAACTATTAGATACAAATATTATTTTAAGTCCATAGAGTATACAATTATTAGCTTAACTATTAGGCACAAATATTAGCTTAAGTCAATTGATTATACAATTATTAGCTTAAATTCAACTCTAATAGCTTAAGGCTTAATGGAAATACATTTGGCATCTAGGAGTCTAGCTAATGTGCACTCATGTAACAATCGAACTCCTAATACAATATTTTGAACTTGTAATAAAATCCTCCAAATCCAATTTAGGCATCTAGTAAATTAAGCTACGTATATATCTTAGAATTTTGGGGTGGACTACCATCTATGTTTTTTCATCTACGAACCATAATGAGACAAGTGTATTGTTCAAATTGATTCTATGGTTGATTCTATGGGAGTTGTCCAAAATTCATATTAATAATTTAAAAAAAAATAGTTTCTAATTAACATATAATAAATACATTTGGTGATAGTTGGAAAACTTAAAATTCAACTTCAACTATTTGATTATTAGATACAACTATTCTATTAATAGATACAACTTTGAGCTTAACTCCATTGATGATACAACTATGAGATTAACTCGATTCATGATACAACTATTAGCTTAAATTCTAATATATTAATTTTTAAAACAACTATTATGTACAACTATTAACTTAACTCCAATGATTCTATAACTATTAGCTTAACTTCAACTTGAATCATGGTTATTATGGATAACTATTAGCTTAACTATTAGATACAAATATTAGCTTAACTCCAATGATTCTACAAATATTAGCTTAACTTAAACTCTAATTGCTTAAGGCTTAGTCTAAGTACATTTGGCATCTAGGAATCTGGCTATTGTGCACTCATGTAATAGTCGAACTCCTAATAAAATCATTTGAACTACTAATAAACTCCTCCATCTGGTAGTTGTGCATCTAGCCAATTACATTGATATGCATTTATATCTTAGAATTTTAGGCTGGAATACCATCTATGAATTTTCATATATGGATGGGGATTAGACAAGTTGTTCCAGATGGAGATCGATGGTCACCCATCTATTCCACTGGCTCAAAACAATAGTCCATTGTGGCAGTTTCCTAGTAAATTTTCTATTGTTTTTCGGGTCCCAAACTTCTGTGGCCATTTTGAGGCCCTAAATGACGTTTTTTGGTGATTCAGAAGATGTATAGCTTGGATACACCTTTCCAATGGTTTTTTCAAGACCCCAAATCAAAGATCATATCTAAAATTTATGACCCCTCGAAGTTGATTGTCCAACTAACCACCTTGGGGCCGCAAAATTTATGATGGTTCAACTTCTAGAGTTGTATTTTGAAACTTTAGGGTGCTTTCCCTCATGCTTATCATAAATAGGACCTTTTGGCTCATTTTGTATTTAGCTTGGCATGGATGAGCATAGTAACCACATCTCTTCTCACAGATAGCTGCCACCATTCTAGTTGTTGTATTTGCACTCTATTATATTTCTGCCATTTAATAGAATATGCATTTTCATTTCAATATGTGTTTATGATTCTATATATGTTTTTTCATTTCGTTCAAACATAAATACGGATCACAAGTGTACTGTCCATATTGATTTTATGGGTGTCCAAAATTCATAATTAACAATTAAAAAAAAAAAACTAGATTCATTAACATGTGATAAGTACAATTCATGATAGTTCAAAAAAATAAACTTCAACTTCAACTTGGTAATTACGTCGATAGACCTTTTTATTTGATATTTTGGGTGGACTACAACCTATTCTTTTTCATCTATGGATGAGGATGAGAGAAGTGTACTGCTGAGATTAATTCTATGGCAGTCGTTGAAAATTTGAAATAAACAATTATAAAAAAAAAGAATATAAAAAATAACTGGTATCTAGCTGGTGAATGGATAACTGGTAGAAATGAATGGATAACTCATAGCTGATTGCGCCAAGAGGTGCTTTCTACAGTTCAAATGGGTGGGTGAGATGTGTCCCATCTGTAAAGCTGATGTGGCACATGTTGGCTCATTAAAATAATAATAATAAAAAGTAAAACAAAAAACACTTATAACATGTCAGCTTATAATTTAAAAAATAAAAATATTATACTCATATAAATATACAACTATATTAAGGCAATACTTACAAACTAAGTAGTTAATTCAATTGACTTTAATAAGAAGATATTATAAAACCAAGAACATATAAAATTTAATAAAACCTCATAGGGAAAAACCAAACTTCAATAATAGATTTATTATTGGTGGGCCAAGGCTAAGATCATCTCTCCTTCTCACTTTGGCAAAATACAATTAGTAAGAAACCACTGGCCACTAAAACCATGTTGTTTAAACCACTAGTCAAGGTTAACCCTAACATGTAAATGTTCATTTTTAGTTATAAAGAACAACAAGTCACTTCTGAAAAACATTTTAAGAATTGTTTAAAATCTTCATTTGATGGTAAGATGATTTTCAAATTCCAATAAATTTATATGGATTAGTTTACTCATTAACTACTCTTGACATTCATTATTAGTTTTAAAGAAACACAAGTAAAACAATTTTTGGAAATCTATTTGATTAAATAATTATTAATGTTACTCACCTCATTTTTTACTGATATTTACCCTATTTTGAAAATATTTAAGCAAGCTGACCATTTCCAACTAGGAATACTTATTAGACATTTTTGTAAATTAAAAAAAGTTGCATCTCAAGAGAACTTGATCCCGCTGGGCGCTTGGTAGAGCCATAGTTAAGATGGATCTATACTCGTTTATAAGTAAAGTGGAAGGTGACAAGTACTTGATGATCTCATTTATAATTAATTTCATGCATCGAGAGAAGAGGAGCCATGATAAATGATATTGAAAAGAAGTGATGCCATGATAAATTTTTAATTTGAATAATTTTTATGTGATAACTATAATCTATATTATAAAATAATAAAACACGTTTATAAAATTAAGTAAAATATATATATAAAAATAAAAAACTACTTTGATATCTAATATTTTAATATAAATATTTTTTATTATTTTAATTTAAAATTTTATTTATTGAGCCGAGAGGTGCTTTCTAAGCTCAAATGGGTGGGTGAGATGTGTCCCATTTGTATCGTTGACGTGGCACATGTTGGCTCATTAACATAATAATAATAAAAAGTAAAACAAAAGAACTTATAACATGTTGACTTATAATTTAAAAAATAAAAATATTATACTTATGTAAATATATAACTATATTAAGGCAATACTTACAAACTAGGTAGTAAATTCAATTGTCTTTTGTCAAAAGATATTATAAAACCAAGAACATATAAAATTTAATAAAACCTCATAGCGAAAAACCAAACTTCAATGATAGATTTATTATTGGTGGGCCAAGGCTAAGATCATCTCTCCTTCTCACTTTGGAAAAATACAACTAGCAAGAAACCATGGGCCACTAAAACCATGTGCTTTAAACCACTAGTCAAGGTTAACCCTTACATGTAAATATTCATTTTTAGTTACAAATAAAAACAAGTCACTTCTCAAAAACATTTTAATAAATGTTTAAAATCTTCATTTGATGGTAAAATGATTTTCAAATTTCAATAAATTTATATGGATTAGTTTGCTCATTAACTACTCTTCACATTCATTATTAGTTTTAAAGAAAGACAATTAAAACAATTTTTGGAAATCTATTTGATTAAATAATTATTAGTGTTACTCAACTAATTTTTTAACTGATATTTACCCTATTTTGAAATTACTTAAGCAAGCTGACCATTTCCAACTAGGAATACTTATTAGACATTTTTGTAAATTAAAAAGAGTTGCATCTCAAGAGAACTTGATCCCTCTCGGCGCTTGGTAGAGCCATAGTTAAGATGGATCTATACTGGTGAATAGATAAGTAATAGTTCATGGCAGATAACTAAAAGAATGTGAGATAAAAAAGAAAAAGAATATAAAAAATAATTGATAGCTGATAAATGGATAATTGGAAGAATGTGGATGATAACATGTAACTAGGTATGGCTAACCCACTGCTGAACCCGTTTAACTAGAAGAATATGATGAATAATTTAATTTTTTCAAATTGTCTTCCATTCCATAAGTATCTCTCAACCATTTGGTCTCTATCATCTAGCCACAAACTATGTGGGTGTGCTAGTTAAAACTCAATCATGATGGCGTACAACTATTGGATTATTAGATGCAACTATTAGATTAACTCCAATGACAATACAACTTAACCTTAACTTCAACTCAGAGTTTAACATGAATTGCAATAGGTGATATATTAAATTTTAGATTGATTATTAGATACAACTACTATATTAACTTCGATGATTTTACAACTATTAGTTAGTTGAATCGTACTTATATTGGATTAACTATTAGATAACTATTAATAATTCAAATATATACATATCTAGCTATTAAGAACATATTAATTTTATTAATATGATTATTGCTAGTTAATAATTCATGAACATATTTATCTAATTATAATACAATGGGTTTTTGATGTAAATTGACTATATTATAAAAACACACACATATAATTAATTTAAATTCAAGTTCTTTATTAATGTATATGGATAGAAACATCTTATATTTTAAATAAATCTTTTCATAATTATAAGACAAATAAATCTATTTTTATTATTTAATGTTGCTAAATGACTAGATCTATAGACATATAATAAGAATGTACATGGATTAAGACATGATATATATATATATATCTTAATAATTGAACAATGAGTTAGAAATTTCTTTTGGGTAAATAACTATTTTACTTAGTAATTAATTAATTAATGCAACTTTTTCCTATTTGTAGACTTTATGTGTCATCTTTTACAACACAAAATTTCAAATTGGAATAGTTGGCATGCAAAGGATTATAATGGAAAATATATTGGATTATGTATTGTTAAAAGTTAATAATAACATAATGATTTAGATAAATTAGTTTTGTAATAATTGTAGATTAATCAATAATTTAGGTAAATTGCTAGGTACAATTCTGTAAATAAAGATATATGCAAATTGCTTTTAATCTACTAATATGTCTTTAAATGTAGATTTGGGTTATGATCTAATAGACCATTAATTTGAAATCTATGCATGAGAAAATGCAATGTATGATCTAATAATATTCTTAATGATGCATTAATTTCAACGATATAACATTTTATATGATATCATTGTTGCATTGCTTTGATTTTAGGAATATTTATTTTTAGTAATGTCAAGATACATTGCTAGTAATGAGAAGTATTCTATCTATTGATTTATTTATTTAGATGGAGATTTTCATTATGATAAGATGCATTTATTTTAATGATATTATATTTTGTATGATAACATTAAGTTAAATGGACAAAATCCTAAATAGATTGAGTTACAATAGTTAGTTAGTGAAGTAGACAGAATCACCACACTTTATTAGTCAAAACCCTAATATGATTCAATTGCCACAATTATCCAAGTTGATAGATGTAATATCTCCCAATTTTGTAATAATTTTTGAAAGAATATTTTATTTTGTTTTGTTTGAATGTGATTGGCACACCTGGAATATGCCAATAGGTCCTTGAAGGACTAATGTAATTGAAGTGTTATGCTTGTAATAAAAATCCGAATTATAGGGACAACCATGTTGAATAAGGAAACCATGCATGCAAGAGTGGGGGACATGAAGGGTCACTCTTATGACATTGCACCATGCGTGGGAATGTCAGCATGGCGCTAGAATCACCCTGGGGAATCAGGAGGTAGTGGAGAAAAAATTCCTGGGGGGAATTGTTCGTTAGCTGCAAAAGACCTAGGCAAACAAAAAGGATAAATAAGGAATCATATGCTAGGAGGCGGTATGCCAGTGAGTATGATGGAATAAGGCATTGCTTATTGTGTGAGCACTGTGTGTTAAGCAAGGATTTCTCACTCGAGAATTGGAACTGAGTTTGATTGTCACCACACTTGGCATGCATAGTTTATCTCGTGGCTGATTGAGGACGGAGAAATCTATGCCTAATCTACGGTTGGGTGGAACATGGTTGTTCCCTTTTCATTGTGTTTCGATTTACATTAGGGTTCATTTCTAATTATTGTTTCTGCAAACCTATTAAAAACAAGGTATGTTTTGTTATGCTAAATATGTGTTTTAATATAAATGAAAAGGTGAAATAGTAGCTTAGATTTATTGATGTGAATGATTCCTATGAACTATTGTATTCACATCTGATTCTGGATGAAGGAGTCTTGTCTGGAATAAATGGTAATTGAATGGTGTAATAAGGCTTTGTAAAGAATCACCAGTTTACTGCATGATTTCATGCGAATGCGGAGCTTAGGGCCTGTCTTTACACGTATGTTTGTATGCTTTAGTGTTGCCGAATGATAAACATAATGCCTTAAATTTGTTGATGATTTATTGTTGTTAAACAGGTGTGTATGTACATTTAAGTATTCTCAGGTTGTCCTTATTTCCACCATGTTTTATTTAAAGCACTCTGTCTGTGATGTTAACCCTTGGTATATAGTTGTTAGATAGTTTGATAAGTGTTTTAGTCAGATCTAACATTAGCTGGACCACTAAAGTTAACCAACCCGTCCTAATTAAATTCTTAAGTAAAATCATTTTTTTAAACTATGTGATATCATATTTTTTGGCTTATCATAAGTTATTTAATTGGGATATAGTTTCTTTTTCATGTATTGCAGAGATTGTATCTAGTTCTTGTGCTATTTGTCTCTAAAATTCCAATATGGAAGCATTGACATTTCCAAGGAATTTTGTCTCTTGCATATTTACATAGTGTTAACAAGAAATGAACCCATGATTAAGACCATTAGTGACTTGTCATTTCATAATTTTTTATAAGTGATATCATGAATTGATCATAATTTTCTATACGTTGATCATATTAAACATTTTGATTTATCTATATCTCATGTCATGTTTATTTCGATCATATTTTACTCAATATTTATATGGATTTGAGCAATCTTTAAATCTTGAACTATTTATCATGGGCACCTTGTTCTTGTTGCATTGAGATTTATATTCTTATGATTGCAGAGGTTATCTTGTTCCTACTTGTCTCTAACGTTCCTATATGGAAGCATTGACATTTTCAGGGAATTCATCTCTTGCATATTAACCTCATATGAATAAGAAATGCACCTATGCTTCAGATTAGTTGCTTTATGGCTAAATTTTCATATATTTAAGTGAAATATTTGGCTCACTATTTATATGTTGTGGCTGACACTTAATGTGCAAGTTAATCTTTTATTTGATAATATTATGTTTCCCTTCCTTTATATGATGTTTTCTAACCTTTGGTATATAAGCATTTTCATTTCTTTATGAGCAATTTTTTTATGATCTTTATATGCGTTAATCTTGAAAGCGCTTGTGCAGATAAGTTCTCTGTTTAGGCTTTCACCTTATTCGAGAAGTAATGAAGTACCATATTCTACTGTTAAAGTCATGATGTTCATCTGTATGATATCATTTTCAATGTATACACCATTGGGGTCTTGTTTCTTCAATGTTTGAGGTCTTCTACAGATATTTATATTGCACCTTGATTGGAAGAATGTTTGCTATCCACATGTGTATTGGGCATATGTGGTTTCTGTGTACATTGTTTTGGTGTTCTTAGCCACATGTTCTGTTGTATTGGATGTCAGAAGGTATCTGTACACTGGTGTGATGCTATATTAGAGTTCTTCAGCTATCATGTATGGTTGTGATGATTCTTGTGGTGATCTAGGCATCTTGTGATTGGATTACATCACATGTTCTTGGCATTTTATTGTTGGGTCTTTCATTGTACAACCTAGTTCATGTGCACTTTCATGATTCAGTGAGAAGTGGTTGTTCATCGTCAAATTCCATCAGCCGAAGTGTTCTACTTTTTCATCTTTGGTTCTTCTGGAAGTTGTCATCAAGGGGGAGCAGGAATGACTACTTCCTTCCTTAGTGTTAGTGTGGGCCCTTCTCCTAGCCATTATTAAGGGGGAGTGTTGGAATATATTATATTCCTTGGAAGGTAATAATGTCATTGTATTATGTCAAAAGTTGTCTACAATCTTATGTAAAAGAGTAATACATTTAACCCATAGTTATATGGTGTTGTATTTACTTGTGTAGAGTATTTGTCCATGGTATTGTATTAATAGATGTTATTTTGGAGAATTATATTATCGCACATGCAATATGTGAGAGTAATTCCTCCTCATCTCTTAGTATATAATAGGGTCAAGTGAGTATCTACATATCAATGGATTCTTTATGTAGTAGTGGTACTATTGTGACACTGTTGTACATCATCTATATTCTTTGGGGTATTTGTGCTTTGCTCTCTTGTAAGATTGGAGAAGACATTCTGGAGATAATAGAAGACTACCTTCCCGTGGATGTAACCCATTAGGGTGAACCACGTATATTGGTGTTTTCTTGTCCTTTTCTTTTCCTATTCTTATCTTTTATAATATGTTGTTGGTGTCTTAGATAGGTTAGCTAGTTTAGCTTGACTCTACTATTCTAACATGAAGATGATGAACATGATGAAGATGATGATGAGGGTGATGATGAAAATGATGATGATGATGATGATGAAGATGTTGATTAGGAAGAGGGATATGACGATGACGATGATGATGAAGATGATGATGATAATGATGGTGATGATGATCACGATGACGACAAAGACGACAACAATGATGATGAAAACGAAGACGACAACAAAGACGACAACGATGACGACGACGACGACGACAATGACGGTGATGATGATGATAATGATGATGACGATGATTATGACAATGATGATGATGATGATAACTAGGATGAGGATGATGATGACGAAAATCATGATGATGATGAAGATGATGATGATGATGACAATCATGATGATGAGGATGAGGATGAGGATGAGCATGATGATGATGATGATGATGAAGATGATGATAATGGTGGTGGTGGTGATGAATATGATGAAGATGATGATGAGGGAGTTGATGAAAATGATGACGATGACGATGATGAAGATATTGATTAGGAAGAGGGAGATGGTGATGATGATGATGACGATGATGGTGATGCTGATGAAGATGATGATGATCAATGATGGTGGTGGTGATGACGATGATAGCAATGATGATGATGATGATGAGGGAAAGGATGAGGATGATGAGGAGGATGATGAGGATGATGATGATCACTAGGATGAGGATGATGAAGATGATGATCATTATTATGATGATGATGATGATGATGATGATGATGATGAATATGAAGATGATCATGATGGTGATGGTGATGATGATGAATATTCTGATGAAGATGTGATGACAAGATCTTTACCTGTGTCTTCACTAAATTGCTTTGAGCTTCACCAACATTATAATAGAATGGTTATCAGTGATTATTCACTCCTATAAAGGATGCACTTTATGGAACTACCAAACTGCTCAGTTTGGATATTTCTCTTTTAAGACCACAGGGGATTCACCTTGTTGAGAAATATCTTATCATGTTCATTCATAAAGGGGGGTTTTTAATTGTGAAAAATAAGGTCAATATATTGTAAGTATTCGGGGGCAAGGAATAAGGTATGGGGTTTCTAGGTATTGGTGGTATAAAAAGGGTCTTATAGTAAAAATAAGGACTATATTGTAAAAACAAGGGGTTTTTTAATTGGAAATATGTATTGGGAGGGGGACTCAACAAAATGAATTTTATAAGTAATTATCAATATCTAGTGAAATTAGAGGTATTCTTTAATATCCCATGAACGAAGGCACTATGACATGGTTTCACTAAGTGAAGACCTCGTGTTTAAGACACCAGACTAGGTCCATAAGTCTTGATTCTTCATGTGCACAAATCTAAGAACATGAGGCTTCAGAGGGCCCAATAACTTCTATTTTTTTTTAATACTTCCTCGGATCATATTGAATTGTCAGATTAGTCCTTGGAATGAGTGTTAGGAGAAATCCTTAGTTTTTCACTCAACTGGCTGTTCCCCCTATCATGTAGATGTCTTCATTCACTGATTTTGCCCTAAAATTGCGATGATGAAGATGATGATGACGAATATGATGATGATGATGATGATGATAATGAAAATGATGATGATGAAGATGATGATAATAATAATGGATATGCTGATGAATTGGATGACGATGATGAATATGATGATGATTAAGATGATGATGGTGATAACGAAGACGTTGATGATGAAGATGATGATTATGATGATAATGATAAGGAAGATGACAATGATGAAGAATATCATGATGACGATGATGGCGACGACGATGATGATGATTATGAAGATGATGATGATGATGATATTGATGAAGACGACAAATTAGACGATGGTGATGACGATGACAAGGATGATGATGATGAGGATAATGATGATGATCATCATCATCGTTGTTGTCGTCATCACCATCATTTTCATCATCTTCATCATCATCATGACTATGATCATCATCATCATCATCATGTTCGTCCTTGAAGGGACTTATATATAGGATCTCACTATAAGCAATGCAACCAATACGAATTATGATAAAATCCTAGTTAAATTAAATTAAATTAAATTAAACTACAGTAAATTAAAAACATAGAGTTGTTTAACTATAATTAATTTAAAATGCAAAAAAATATAAAATATGCAAATAAAAAAAACCCAAAATAAACTAAACAAAAGGTAGATATGCAAAATAAAAAAGCAAAACAAAACACAAAATATAAAATATGAAAATAAACAAATAGAAAACGTAGAATTCAAAAAGACCCACGCACTAGTTCATTAGCAAAACAACAATGAACAAGTTCACTCCCATGCACTACTTCATTAGCCGCATCTAGAGCACTGATAATTTGATGAGCAGAGCAGTGGTAAATTGAGGAGCATGGGATACCAGTGTAGAGGATACCGACATTCCCAGTGGAGGATATTTGGCCGTAGTCCAGAGGATACCAACATTCCCAAGGGAGGAAATCCGTCCGCATCCCAGAGGATAACAAAGGGCCCAATGAATTCTTTAAGCCCATTAACCCTCACAATGTAGGAATTTGGGAAAAATATGTCAAATTTACGAACCAACACATATATGGTACAGTCATACTAAAATTATAATTTTTTTGTTGTGCTATCATCGCTTCTATTATCGGTGGATCTAGTAAGGGTTTTCTATTATTGGAGCATTTGAATCTCCTCCTTAAATTTGAGGAACAGACATATGGGTTGAGCATTGCAAGCCAGTCGTGCTCTTGTATTATTTTTTGAATTATGGCACAATTTGCAAGCTTTTGTAATTTTATTCTATTTAATGGTTCGAAACAGTGTGTAGAGTCCTATAGGAGCTATAATCTGAATTGGTTCAACTGATTCTATAGAAACTTTGAACCTGGGATGTGTTTAATATAAGCATTTAATTTTTCTTTAATAGTTAGTTTTACCTCAATTATGGCACACATTACAAGCTTTTGTTGTTTTATTCTATTATATGTCTGAAACATTCTATAGAGTGCAAACTTGTGTAATCTTATTATATTTAATGGTCTAGTACAGAGTCCTCTATGAGCTATAATTTGAACTGATTCTATTGAAACTTGAACATGAAACCTCTTTCTCCTTTAAAGATGCATTTCATTTTTCATTGATTGTCAGTTTTACATGGATTATGGCACACTTTTCAAGCTTTTGTGATTCTTTTCTATTATGGGTCTAAAACATTTTGTAGAGTGCCATAAGTGTTGCAATTATAATGACTATGTACAATTCAACCTAAGACATATTTATCCTTTAAAGAAGCATTTTATTTTATTGTTATGCTCACTTTTACCTAAATTACAACACACTTTGCAAGCTTTTCCCATTTACTGGTTTGAATTTTGGAACAATGTATAGTTCCTTGGGACTCGTGGGCTATAATTTGAATTGACTCTAGTAAATTGAACCTCATACCTCTTTCTTCTTTAAAGACACATTTGATACAAGTATTATTTTTCAATGACACTTATATATTTTTGCCTCTATTTGGAATATACCATGGTAGTTAGTGTGGTCACCTCTGTTTGGCATATCTCAACGAGTCTGAAGGTTATCAAGAATATTGTAGCCTGTGTGTGTCTTCATTAAACCCTATGCGAGCATTTATTCCTTAAATATATGTTGTGTAATTTCGATCACATCATATCTTCCAAAATACTATCCTTAAATCCTTCTCAACATATGCAGAATTCCCTTTATAAATTTCTATTTATTAATTTCATGTATCTTACTCTTTTATTTAACCAATAGTATATAGGCATACTTTTCTAACTTTGGGAAAACTTATTATTTTCACATCTTGACCATCTTTAAACAAACTGAGGGTATGGCTAGGTATTCACCTCAACTAGGAACAAGACCATGTCACCTTAAAACCTTACTAACAAACACACAATCTCTAGCAGTCACATTAAAATGGTCTTTCAAACTGCTCAATTCAACACTTAATGAATTTTGGCGGGCCCTAGTTATTATTGTGCCATGAGGAATTTTGGCAGACTCATATCTCACACGTGTGAACACCCAAAGGGAAACCGAGATCATGAGTGCATGCCCATATCATCAAAGAATGGACCCATAACATCTGATGAATTCATTAGTTAAAGAGCTGACTCTAGCGTGCATTTCCAAGTGGACTCTCAACCTCCTATTTTCAACACTCGGTCAATTTTTCATATTTTTGGATATGCAAGATAATGTTTTTACCTCTTTTGGTAAGCTGATATTTTTCTCATGTGGCCACCATAAGAAAAAATAAGAACATGGATGGATAGCCAGTTCATTAAAGAACATGCCATATACCTTCTGATGAATTTATCATCACTCAGACAGGCTTTGGCAAGCATTTCCAAATGCCTCTTCAACCTGGTGGTTTGACACTTAGTCAATTTCTTTAAACCCTAGGTCTCAAAGGTGATTTCAGCTTTTCATCAAACTTGGAGTCTAAGACATCCAATGGATGGAGGACAACCATATGAATCCATTAAGACCAGTTCCATCCTCTGGAACTAAATTCTCTCTCCTCAGTGGGCATTTTACTGAAATATGATGTAAAAGCTGCTTACGACCCTGTTTTGGCATATCCATAATTTCTTCCTCAGGTACTTTCAATTCAAAGTAAGAAAATGGCCATGTATAAAACACAGCCACCTATAAGATGCCCATATGGTGTGGGAATTTCTTTCAACCCACAAATTATGGTGAGCATTCTCCTAGAGCAACTTGTCTAATTTGACCAAAAAGAACTTCTTTTGGGAGGCATGTAGCTTCTTCCTCAAAGAGTTATTCCGAGAACTGGTGCCATGGTCAGATAGATACTTCAACCAAATATGGGATGACATGCCATGGAGGGAATTTTCTCTTTCTTATGAAATATGGTGGGATTTTCATAAGACTACTGCTTTAGGGAAATTTTTCACCACTTAGTCTTTTTCCAACTTTATCATACATGCTTATGCCCATCAAAAGTTATTTTTTCATTAATGAACATCTCTAAGATATGTCTGTACACAATCATCAGTTCACCAAATGTCACCAATTCTCAATACTACCTATAACTAGTCTAAATTTGGTGACATTTCACAATGTTGTCCTATTTAAAAAAAATCAGGCACGTAGTTAGAGGAGTACCTTGCACGAGGAAACTTGAATATCAAACCACTGTGGAAGAGGGATTTTTAGACTAAAGTCACCAAGTTTTGGTGGGAAATCCATGAATGAAGCAATATGACCACCGCCCATTTCAAATTGAATCCCCAACATGATCTATATGAGGGGGAAACCCATACCTCTTTACGTGCATTAACTGGTCAAGTGGCCCAAGAAACACACTTCTATATCCGTGTTGTGAACAAATTCCAAACGAAATCAAATCGTGTCTTATACTTAAAAATAATTCAAATATAAATAACTCTAAAAGAAATTACACCTTCGAGAGAAAAATAGCTTTTGGTAAAGTTTTTGGGAAGAAAAAAATTTTGATATTAAAACATTACAAGTAAATATATTTGCATGCTAAATTATATCCACTTGGTAGCTTATATTCTTGTTTTATCGAGTGTAGGTACCACCAAATAGGTATCTATCAGATCTATCTTCCTTGACTAACGTTGAAGATATACTAAGAGAGGTTGAAAGTGATACGTGTTGTACTAGATCTATGAGTTCTATATCAACTAGATCTGAAAAGGTGAGGAAAAGATTTTGTAGACGCATGCAATATTTTATTGCCAATGGAGGGTCATGTAATTATGATACTGAGAGCATAGGTGACATTGAGTTTATGTTGATGTATAGAAATATAGTGTAACGATGGGTACCTAATAAGCTACCTCAAGTGGACACATATTTCTTCATCAATGGGAGGATGCATCGCATTGCTGCTTTGTCCTTATATGGATTGGGGCTTATTTCCATGGATGGCATAAAGGTTGGCTATGGCACTACAACTGAATTGATGGAGTATGTCAAACCATTATACAAATACAATAACTAGTTGATATTGGTCCAATATACTCAAAGTATGAGGAGATATGGAGTTGCCGCAAATTATATACAATTATAAGAACACAATAAAAACGAAGGGGTGACTATGTATATTGATGGGAGACCAAAAGCATCTGGAAACGTTTCTGGCTTTGTAAATAGTACACAACTAGTGATAGCAGCTAAGCAACCGAATTGCAAATTTGAGGGATGCAAAGAACATCGCATATTTGTATGTGTAACCAAAACAATACTTCCAGGTGAAGAATTGTTGATTGATTAAAACTTAAATAGAATATATGTGGCTTCCATGGTCCAGGGTAACTGTGGAAGGTCACACACTATGCCTCATAAGGTAAATGGTAAATATAGTAAATAAACATGACTACAATAACTAAATGTTTCGCTTTTTTGGTTAACATTCCATTTCCACCATTAACATTTGCTTTTTTTGAGCATATTATGAATATTTCCATATGATAACATGCTTATTACACTGTTATGCTTATCTCATTTTTCTTTTATGTTACAATTATTGACTCAACTTTTATTGATTGATTTATTTTGTTAGGGTTGCATCAGTGGAAAGCCACATGCTGCTTCCACGGTCCAAGGTGACCGTGGAAGGTAACAATCTATGCCTTGTGAGGTAAATGTTAAATATAGTAAATAAATATGACTTCAATAACAAAATGTTTCGATTTTTTCAGTCAACATTCAATTTTGACTATTACCATTCACTTTTGTCGTGCTTATTATGAATATTTCCATATAATAACATGCTTATTACATTGTGGTAGGGGTTTGTTGATCCCCATGGAGCTAAACATGTATCTCCTTCGGAGGTAAAAGTAAATATTATTGCGGTATCTCATTTTTGTTTATGTTACAATTATTGACTCAACTAAATATAGTAACTAAATATGACTACAATAACTAGAAACTCCAACCCCAGAATTATTCCATGTGACAACATGCTTGTTACACTATGGCAGGGGTCTGCCTATGGTCATCATGCAACAGAATGTGTGTCGTCTACTTCCATGGTCTAGGGTGATCATGGAATGTCACACTCTGTGCCCCATTATGTAAGTGTTAAATATAATAACTAAATGTTCAGATTTTTTCTGTTAACATTCAATTTCCACTGTTACCATTCACTTTTTTTGTGCTTATTGTGAATATCTCCATATGATAACATGCTTATTACACTATGGAAGGGGTCTGCTCATTGCCATGGAGAAGAACATGTATCTTCTCTATAGAAGTTAAAATTAAATATTATTGCAATATCTCATTTTTGTTGATGTTACAATTATTGAATTGACTAAATATAGTAACTAAATATGACTACAATAACTAGAAACTCCAACCCCAAAAGATTTCCATGTGATAACATGCTTATTACACTATGGCAGGGGTCTCATGCCCGTGTTCATCATGGAACATAATGCGTGTCCTTTACTTCTGAGGTAAAAATAAATATTATTGTTACAGAGAGAAATTCCTATGGCTTGGGGTACCACAACAGACAACTAGACTCCAGAAATCAATCTGTCCCAATATGCAATAGAAATAAAAACATCTAACACTAAAGGATCGAACCTCGTACCTTATTCTGGACGGTTGAAGTAGATCCCCGTTGAGCTTTCCAATCTTCAGCTTGAATTGTTATAGCACGTCCTCAACAACAAGTAAACAATACAAGCATACTATATTTCATGGTGTTAGATCTATTCTAGCATATATAATCAATAATGTATGAAAATTTGACATATTCCAATGGATACAATATTCATTCAAATACACATTACTGGACAGGAAAAGATATTTCTATTAATATGAATCAGAGATTACAAGTGACAACCTCTAACGGCACGTCTGTGAACCAGAGAAACTGAATCCCCCACTTGGGCCTCCACCACCTCAATCCTCCATCACTTCAATAGCAAGCTTACTAGCAAGATACAAGCTTGGGAAGAACACAACAGTGCTCCAAGGTACAAAGGGATGTAGACTCAAGCATAAGTTCTGGCAACAATGGACTATAGTTTTGTTACTCTCAATTCTCTCTTATGCTTTCAATGTCTCAATGGGATCCTTATATAGCTTTTCAAATGGATACTGAAAGTTCGAATCCGTGCAATCTCAAGGCATATGGAAGGCCAGGAGTCATATGAGTCGAATCCAAGTCAAGGAACACTCCAAAGGATTTTGGATTATGTACACATCTCGATGTACGCAAATATAGAGGGAATATCCGCGTATGTACGCGGTTATCAGGGAAAAGGATGTGTATATCATTTTTCTAATGTTTTTAGGGATGGTCAATGATACATCAAAAGACAACAAGTGGTCCATAGGGGCTACTGAGTCTGCAGCGGGAAAGGGGAAGGCCATACAATGTGTGATTCACCTAATGTGGTGAAATCCACTATAACAATTATTGCAATATCTCATTTTTTATTATGTTACAATTATTTTCATAACGTTTATTTATTGATTTATTGTGTCAGGGTGGCGCCGGTGGAAAGGAACCTACTACTTCCATGGTCCAGGGTGACCATGGAAGGTCACGCTCTATGCCCCATCAGGTAAGTGTTAAATATAATAACTAAATGTTTCATTTTTTTTCTATTAGCATTCGAATTCCACTATTCACATTCACATTTTTCTATGCTTATTGATCCGTATTTATGCGTGAATGAAATGAAAGAGCATATATAGAATCATAATCACAGACATTTTGAAAAGATAACAGAGATACAGTAAACACATATTCTATTAAATGGCGGAAATAGAACAAACTGTAATACAATTGCTATAATGGTGGTAGCTATCTCTGAGAAGAGATGTGGCTGCTATGCTCATCCGTGCCAAGTTGAATAAAAAATGAGGCCAAAGGGGCCTATTTATAATAATAATGAGGGTGAGAATCCCAAAAGTCCAAAATGTAACCCTAGAAGATGAACCATCATAAATTTTGTGGCCCCAAGGTGGTAAGTTGAACAGTCAACTTCCCGTAGTCATAACTTTTGCATACAATCACTGATTTGGGATTTCGATAGCTTGTTGGAAAGGTCTATCTAATATTTACAACGTTTGGTCAGCCGAATGCATGTTTATGGCAACCATTCAGCTCCCGAATCGCCAAAAAACATCATTTGGGGCTTCAAAACGGCCCTGAAATTTAGGGACCTGAAAAACTATGGAAAAATAACTAGGAAATCGCCATAATGGACAATTGTTTTGAGCTAGTGGAATAGGTGGGTGGCCACCAATCCCCATATAGATCAATCCTCCCTCTTTAGGAAGTAATGGTATCCATTGCGTCGAATGATGTATCATATCTTGAACTGTGTGTTGAGTTGATCTCTTGGTGCGACATTTTCTGAAGTGAAGAGGCTTCCTTTCTTTGTCATCCCGACAGGGCTGTAATTGTTGTATGGATGAATTATTTCTGGATGAGCACCTTGAATGCATGGCCTTGCATCATAGAGGTACTTATATAGATGAGGAAACAATGGCTCTACCTTCTTCTTGTGTCTGATGAGTAGAGACACCTTGTGCAGAGTGTGTGGAGGTCTTTGTGATATTATGTTTTCCTTCAGATGAAATTGTTAAGAGGAATAATTTTCTGATGTGGGATCTTATATTCATACCTTGTGAGACTTTATTAGGTGCAACGATCTCTGGTATTCGATAGAGTTTTCCTCCCAAAGTAACAATGATGCTGCGAGGCCATGACTCATATACAGAATGGCGCTTCCACATATATGGTTGTCCTAAAAGAACATCACAGACTTCAAGTGGGGCCACATCACACAGTACCTCATCTTTGAAAGGCTTGATGCCATATGGTAGGAGGCATTGCTGATTAATGTGGATACCTCATCCTTGGCTTAGCCAACTGATGTTGTAGGGTTGCGGGTGTGGTGTTATTGGAAGCTCCAATCTCTTGATAAATTCTGCTGAGATGAGGTTCTTTTGGCTACCATTGTCAACAACAAATTGTAGAGGTGCTCCCTTCACTCACATCTACGAGTGGAAGAGGCGCTCCTCTGTATCTGACTCTTTAGGATCCTCTAGTTGAATCTGTACGGTAGAAACAGTGGCAGTGGGGTCTGCATCAATGATCTGCCTCCCATTGTATGCAGCTGTGGCATTGGGTTCGGAATCAGGATCAGGATCTGGTTATGAATATTTGATCTCGGCCACTAATGACTGCTTTGAGCGACATTCATCGATGTTGTGCCAAGGAATTTTATGAAATTTGCACCTCTTACCAGTGTCCTTCTTTGTCTTTCCATCCCCCTTTTTGCTTGTGGCAGGGACTAGTTGTCATTTCCTTTGCTATGTTCTGCAGGCCAGGGTTTCCCTTGCCTTGCTTCTGCGATGGATTTTTAGGTCTAGAATCTCGCTTGTTCTTTTGTCAAAATTTCTCCTCTATTTTGAGAGCATACCAATAGGCGGATCCAAGTGAAGAGATGTCAAGGAAGTCTATCTCAGTTCAGATGTACCGATGTAGACCACTGCAATATTTTAGAATTAGGTGTTGCTCGGAGTCCTTGATACCCAGCGTTGTGCACAAGGTATGAAAGTTGTTGGTGTACTCTAATGGTATGAAATTTCTTGATGTAGAATGGTCCATTTTGTGTACTAGTCATCATAGTTTCCCGTAGGGTAATACTATTCCCTAATGGAATCTATGAAAGAGGCCTAAGTGGGATTTGTTTCAAACATTCCAGACTCGTCTGATGAGTTTTGCTCACAATGAGTACCCCACCAATTTTGGACATGAGGAACTGCCTTAAGGAGCGCAAAGGTTATCTTTTCCCTGTCAAAAAAATTGTGGATAGAGAAATACCCTTCTAGAACATTCAACCAATTATCTAGGGCATCTGCATCAATTTTTCCTTCAAATAAAGGAATATCAAAGTTAACTTGTACCTTGAAGGGATTTGCATCCCCGAATTGGCTGCTCGTTGAGGATGCACTTGCCACTACCAACATTCGTAGAAGGATTTGGGTGAAACTATCCATCATCTTGTTCCTTTGTCACTCAAGGGCTTCCTCAAGAAGCGATTTGATAGGATCTCCTGCTCCATCATCTCTCTTTTCTTTCGCCATGGGAGGTCATTTGAGACAGCGAGAATGATCAAGTGAAACTAGTTTGAGACCAAACTCTCTATACCCGGACCTCATCGGGGACATGTGTTGAGAAACAATCAAAGAGAAAATTGCTTTGATACCACTGATTCGTATTTATGTGTGAACGAAATGAAATAACATATACAAAATCATAATCATAGACATTTTGTAAACATAACAAAGATACAGTAAACACATATTCTATTAAATGGCGGAAATAGAACAGACTGTAATACAATTGCTAGAATGGTGGTAGCTATCTCTGAGAAGAGATGTGGTTGTTACGCTCATCCATGCCAAGTTGAATACAAAATGATACCAAAGGGGCCTATTTATAATAATAATGAGGGTGAGAACCCCAAAAGTCCAAAACGTAACCCTAGAAGATGAACTGTCATAAAGTTTGCGGCCACAAGGTAGTAAATTGAACAGTCAACTTCGAGGGGTCATAACTTTTGTATATGATCTCCGATTTGGGCGTTTGATAGCTCACTGGAAAGTTCTATCTAAGATTTAAAACTTGTGGTCAGCCAAATGCATGCCAATGGCAACCATTTGGCCCCTAAATCACCAAAAAATGTTGTTTAGGGCCTCAAAACATCCCTGGAAGTTTGGGACCGAAAAAAATGTAGAAAAATAACTAGGAAATTACCACAATGGACAATTGTTTTGAGCCAGTGGAATAGGAGGGTGGCCACCAATCTCCATATAGATGAATCCTCCATCCTTAGGAAGAAATGGTATCCATTGCATCGAATCCCGTATCATATCTCGAACTATGTGTTGAGTTGATCTCCTAGTGCGACATTTGCTGAAGTGAAGAGGATTCCTTTCTTTGTTATCCCGAGAGGGCTGTAATTGTTGTATGGATGATTTGTTTCTAGATGAGAACCTTGAATGCATGGCCCTACATCATAGAGGTACTCAGATAGATGAGGAAACAATGGGTATGTCTTCTTCTTGTGTTTGATGAGTAGAGACAGCCTGTGCAAAGTGTGTGGAGGTCTTTGTGATATTATGTTCTCCTTCGGACACAATTGTAAAGAGGAATAGATTTCTGATGTGGGAGCTTATCTTCATATATTGCAATACTTTGTTAGGTGCAACAGTCTCTGGTATTCGATAGAGTTTTCCTCCCAAAGTAACAATGACACTACGAGGCCATGAATCATATACAGAATGACGCTTCCACATATATGGTTGTCCTAAAAGAACATCACAGACTTCGAGTGGGGCCACATCACATAGTACCTCGTCTTTGAAAGGCTTGATGCCATATGGTAGGAGGCATTGTTGAGTAATGTGGATACCTTGTCCTTGGCTTATCCAACTGATGTTGTAGGGTTGCAGGTGTGGTGTTATCGGAAGCTCCAATCTCTTTACGACTTCTGCTGAGATGAGGTTCTTTTGGATACCATTGTCAACAACAAAATGTAGAGGTGTTCCCTTCACCCACATATGCGAGTGGAAGAGGCACTCCTCTGCCTCTCACTCTTCAAGATCTTCTAGTTGAACCTATGTGGTAGCAATAGTGGTAGTGGGGTCTACATCCATGATCTACCTCCCATTAGATGCGGCTGTGGCATTGGGTTTGGAATCAGAATCAGGATCTGATTCTGAAGACTTGATCTCAAGTACTAATGACTGCTTTCAGTGACATTAATCAGTACTATGCCAAGTGCTTTTATGAAATTCGCACCACTTACCGGTGTCCTTCTTTATCTTTCCATTCCCCTTCTTTGCTTGTGGCAGGGACTGGTTGTTGTTTCCTTTTGTTGTGTTTTGCGGGCCAGGGTTTCCCTTTCCTTGCTTCTGCGGTGGATTTGCGGGTCCATAATATCACTTGTTCTTTTGTTGAAATTCCTCCTCGATTTTGACATCATACTGATAGGCAGATGCAAGTGAAGAGATGTCGAGGAATTCCACCTTAGTTTAGATGTACCGATGTAGACCACTACGATATTTCAGAATTAGGTGTCGCTCGGAGTCCTTGATACCTAGCTTTGTGCGCAAGGTATGAAAGTTGTTGGTGTACTTTGACACAGTCTAGTCCCTTTCTTGACGCAAAATGGTCCATTTTGTGTACTGGTCATCATAGTTTCCCACAAGGTAATACTGTTCCCTGATGGCATCTATGAAAGAGGCCCAAGTGGGATTTGTTTCAAACAGTCTATACTTGTTTGATGAGTTTTTCTCACAATAAGTACCCCACCAATTTTGGACATAAGGGACTGCCTTAAGGAGTGCAAAGGTGATATTTTCCCTGTCGAAAAAATTGTGGACAGAGAAATACCCTTCTAAAACATTCAACCAATTATCTAGGGAATTTGCATCAATTTTTCCTTCAAATAAAGGAATATCAAAGTTAACTTGTACCTTTAAGGGATTTGCATCCCCAAATCGACTGCTTGTTGAAGATGCGCTTGCTGTTGTCGGCATTCGTAGAAGGATTTCGGTGAAACTATCGATCATCTCATTCCTCTGTCGCTCGAGGGCTTCCTCAAGAAGCAATTTGATAGGTTCTCCTGCTCCATCGTCTCTCTTTTCTTCCGCCATGGGAGTTCATATGGTATGGTGAGAATGATCAAGTCAAACTAGTTCGAGACCAAACTCTCTATACTCGGACCTCGTTGGGGACATGTGCCGAGAAACAATCAAAGAGTAGATTGCTTTGATACCATAGATCCAGATTTATGCATGAACAAAATGAAAGAACATATACATAATCATAATCACAGACATTTTGCAAAGATAACAGAGATACAGTAAACACATATTCTATTAAATAGTGGAAATAGAACAGACTTAATACAATTACTAGAATGGTGGTAGCTATCTCTCAGAAGAGATGTGGTTGCTACACTCATTCGTGCCAAGTTGAATAAAAAATGAGGCCAAGGGGGCCTATTTATAATAATAATGAGGGTGAGAACCCCAAAAGTCCAAAACGTAACCCTAGAAGATGAACCGTCATAAAGTTTGAGGCCCCAAGGTGGTAAGTTGAACAGTGAACTTCCTAGGGTCATAACGTTTGTATACGATCTCCGATTTGGGAGTTTGATAGCTCGTTGGAAAGATCTATCTAAGATTTAAAACTTTTGTTCAGCCAAATGCATGCCAACAACAACCATTTGGCCCCTGAATCGCCCAGAAACGTCATTTTGGGCCTCAAAATGGCCCTAGAAGTTTGGGACCCGAAAAACTATAGAAAAATAACTAGGAAATTGCCATAATGGAAAATTATTTCAAGCCAGTGGAATAGGTGGGTGGAAACCAATCTCCATCTGGATCACTTATGGTGAATTATTGATTGATTTATCGTGTCAGGGTGGGACCGTGGAAAGGCACCTACTGCTTCCACATTCTAGGGTGACCGTGGACAATCACCCACTAGAAGTATATCAGTAGGGGGTGACCGTGGGAAGTCACCAGCCACAACACCGCATTATGTAAGTGTTATTTCTTAATAGTAAGTAAATTTCATTACAATAACAATGTTTGAATGATGTTAAAATTAATTATCTTAATTTTATTGTTTGATGAATTTAGTCCAGTGCAATTGATCTGAGTGATGAGGATATTGAGGATTAAATTTACTATTCCATAGACCCTATGGATACTATAAAGAAGGCCCTAAAAGAGGAAAACATAGAAATGATCTCCTCGGCTTGCATAAGGCCCATGACACAAGAGATCAGGGCAAGGATTAAAGAGATGAAAGAACAAATAAAGTCTTATGGGGTAAGTGGCATCTTCACATATTTTTTTAAGCTATGACATGATTTCATATATGATATTATGTTTTCTATTTTTCCAAGTGATCCGATAAAGTAAATTTTTTCGTTTGTGGCAGTTTTTACAACTCGTGACTAGAGAAATTGTCGAGAGAGGTATAGGTAGTAGTCATGCTCCAATGTAGCAACAACACTGACAAAGGAATGTACCAATGCAGCCTTTTGACACTCCTCTAGTTGGCCTCGAATCCATTAATGAGGGCACCGATTTTGATCAGCATGACATGCCAAAGCATGATGAGACGGAGCCTAGGAATCTGCATGACTTTGAAGATGAACCTACTGTAGATGGCCATGAAACTTTTCCTGGAGCAGCACGAGTTAAAATCATCGGATCACTATATCTCACCTTTCTGGTGGATGACGCTTGTGTTTTGATCAAGATTCAAAATATTGCAGTTATTTATTAATTAATTTATTCATTTTAATCATAAAATTGAAATGGACATACACTGAAATTATTATAAATTAATGGATTACACGTTTCTGCAGGAAATAATGTTTTCTACAATAATTTGAATGACAAAGCATTGGAGTTGTTTGTCCCCACCATTCGCACAAGGTGGAATAGCCAATATAGCACAAAGGGAGATGTCTTGATAGACCACACGGTAAATTTGTTTGGAAATACATTGAACAAGAAAGTGTCGGTTGCAAAATTAGCCGACGAGAATTTTAAATATACCAGGGCCCAATATAGGGATAAATTGCAACTTGACCTCAAGCATGAGCACCCTCCCATGGTTACGGAGAAAGAGTGGAAGCCACTCATAGAGGATGCAAAGGAGTACTTTCTAAAAATACAAGGAAAACAACCACGACCTGGAAAATCAAGGCACAACACATATCATCTTTTTAGTGAAATATGCTCATTTATTTTTTTCTTTTTTGTTTTAAGCAAGAATTCTGATATCTAACGTTTTTCAAAATTTTCATATATAGGTTACCGAACACCACCAGTGGCCATTTTGGTATGTGTGCTTTGGAAATAGAAATATCTACTGTGATTATATATATTTATTTCATGACGTATAATTTTAAATCTTCTTCTTTCGATCGAATACCATGAAGCTCAGGAGGGCGAACCACAAGAGGAATTATCAAGTAGAGAACAATTAACACACCGGTTGTCATAGCTACACAGACATGTAAAGAGAAATATTGTAATTTTAATCAAATTGATGAACTATTAATTTCAATAATATTTCAAGATATCGATATGCCCATTTTCATTGTTGCAATTCACGCCCCTTCAGAACTGCCTCCACTCCCTAGTCAATGACGTACAAGAAGTATGATACATGAGGGCATGGAAACACAAACACTAGCAGGACATGGATTTGCAGATAATCCACCAAATGATGATGATAATATCCCAATTATCGTTAGTTATTTCAATGCAAAAAACATAAATCAAAGAAAAAGTAGATGTATAAATTCATGACTTTGTATTTGGATGTATATCGATGTTGTTAGTCTAAAAAAATGTTTATATGAATTACCTCATTACGATTCAATGATTTTATATTTATATGTTTTGATGATTAGCCTAGTTATGCATGAATGTTTAAATATTTTCTATGTAAACAACATCATTTATTGGGTATGGGGAATTGAGAGCGATGTGAGGGGGGGAAGGGGCCATATGAGCCTCCACCTTCACGTGGTTGGCCCTGTTTAGTAGGGAATATAAAACTGTTCTCGAAACAGAGAGGAGCTCAATAAGGTATAAATACTCTTTTATTACTATGTATTAAGGATGGTTGTAAATTTTTAAATGCATGTCTATTTATTAAAAAATTGTTAATAAGTTTAACATTTCGTGGTTCATTGATTTCTATAGGACTTTTTAGTAGGATTTAAATGACAGTTTATTTTCTTATATATTATTTACTCATATAAAGATTATTCCTTTGATGATTTATGCAGGTATTGGTGATGGAAATGCATCTCGTGGACAACTCTTATCAAGTTGTATGGGTTAATGGATTTGGAGAAAGGACAATGATAAGGTAAGGGTTTTAATGTTTTCTTTATCCTTAATGTGAATATTTCATTCTATTAAGATATAAGACATACAAACAATAGTAAATAACTACTTTTAGACTTTCATCTAAACTAGGGAACAACCTTCTACATAAAACACAAATGCTTCTTAGCAACGTAGAAAAATCACGTAGAAGAAATTAGGCTTTTTTCAGCCTTTCTTCCTATAATTTCAGCATGATGAAACCCTAGGTTAAGAAATTTTAATTTTTCAAACCCTAATTGTTCATCTATGTTTCAAAACTAAATTTTCTGATTTGTATACTTGTAAATATTATTCTTAGGTTATTTTTGTTTCTCTTAGGTTTTAGACTTAATTTTTATGTGTTTTTGTAACTTTTATTTTATCAAAAAAGAAATCCCTAAAAAAAGAATTTCTGTGTAAACCCCTAAAAACGTAGACTTGCTGCTCCCACAATCCGAGCCCTCTCCTTTATCAAACACAGGTCTGCAATATGTATTGCAGACCTCGTATGCCCTAGCTGCCTTCTCTGCACACTCAAAATAGAAAACAAGTTAGTATTTCAAACTATTTAGATGGTGGTGTATTTTGTATTTAGACGATGGTGGTGTATTTAGATGGTGGTGGTGGTGATTAGTTTTCTTCCCTATTTGCATTTAATTTCTGGGTAAATGTAAGTCTGATTTTTTATTGATATCTGGAACCTTACATCTCTGAATGCACAGTGATATAATTCTGACATTATTTCACTGATTATTGTTTTGGATTTTCTTAGTACTAGTTATTGCTATTGAGAGCTAGGTGATGGTAAGGGACTTGATGATTTTATATTTCAGAGCTTACATACCAGATCGAGTGAATCATAATAACATTATGGTTAGCTTGGCACTAAATTTTCATTAAGTTAGTATTTTATATCTATGCTATCACATACACAGATCTGGAAATCATATGCTAAATGGCGCTTTAAATGATTAACATTGGTTATTGGTTGCACTATTTTACACGTTATAATTACTGTGATGATAAACTTTCAGTTGTTGCATGGCACATATGTGGACCGTAAATTCATATGTCTAGATCTTCAAAGGTAACAGATAAAGTGATGTTATTACATGAGGAGTGTCTCCAAGGAAATTATGATATGGTTTCTAAACTACAAATTGCATGCTCAACTGTGCAACTTACTTCTTAGTGCCCAAAGCTAATTTATGATGATTTTTTTGCTACATGAGATAAATCCTAGTAATAGACTAGAAATAGGTTGTCAATTTTTGGTTTACTAACATGTCTCTTTCCCATCATGTGCTTAGGGGATTGTTTTTATCTTATGGGCATATTTAATACTAACTTCACCAATTTTGGCCATGCTTGAGGTGGCTGCATAAGAAGGATAAAATTTTCATATTAACATATTCTAATAATGAGAAACATCAAAACAACTTACCACCAATTGGTGACTACAAAGATCCCACACAAATTTTCCAGGTGAACAACTACTCTTTTTTTATCTAGGGGTTGAATTATTTATTATTATTTATTTTTCTTTCAATAAAGACGAATTCAATGCATCGTATGTTTTTTGTATTATGATGAATTATCACTAGTAGCTCTTTACATGTAGTAGAGCAAGTAATGATATTTTACAAGGAGTGTCTCCAAGGAAATTATGATATGGTTTCTAAACTACAAATTGCATGCTCAATTGTGCAAACTGCTTCTCATCAATGCCAAAAGGTGATCTATGATGCATATTTTGTTATATGAGATCATTCATAGTAAAATAATAGATATAAGTTGTCAATTTTGTGTTGATTAACATGTCTCTTTCCTTTCATGTGCTCAAGGGACCTTTTTTTTCTTTCAAGCATATTTGGTACTAACTTTGACTGATTTTGGCCATGCTTGAGGTGGTTGCATAAGAAGGATCAGTTTTTCTTTTTCATTTCTTCAAAAATTTGTAGTCTTGACCTTCTCTAGCTTCCTTTACACTTGAAGACTTCCTTGGTCTTCAAAGCTTGGGCTCCCTTCATCTTCAAACATGGGATTCCTTTACTTCTGACTTACGGGCTTCTCTAAGCTTCTTTGGGTATCTACATGCCTCTGCGGGCTTCTTCCAAGCTTTGTGGGAATCCTTCAAAGTCCTTGTGGGCTCTTTAAGCCAGAGTGGGCTTAACCTGATTTCGGATCACAATAAGTTGATTCGAGCCTAGTGGTTCCTACATCTTTTATCAATGGTATTTTTATAATGTACCCCCCTACCTTATCATAGAAATCAACTCTCAGTGGTTCCTAGAATATCATTTAATTAATGTTTATACGATCCCTATGGTGGTTACAACGTATTTTATCGATGGTATTTTTATAGACGTACCCTCACACCTTGTCATAGAATCTGCTACTTTAGCCTCTAATTATGTATTTTAGCCAATTATTATGGATTTGTGCATCCTAATCAGAAAATAGTTTTTGAGGCAATAATTAGGGTGATTAGGGCCACTTTGGGTACTTCTGGGCACTTTTTAAATATTATGCCTTATTTTTTAGAGTCAGTTAACACTTTTTCAACTCCCCCCTGAGCTTCCCATTTATATTTTTTCCTTTTACTTCAATATGTTTTTTCCCATATCTTACTTTCCCGATATATTTCTTTTCTATAAATCACCTTTCCTATGTTATATGTTATCCATTTCTTTGTCTTTACAATATAGTATGTATTTGTTCACAAGCACTTATTGAAGATCCAAAACCATGGAAAGGAAGCTACCTTTCCATGGTTTTTAATTTTTTTTTGAAACCTCTAGGTTTAGTCTCAATAACGACCAACTTTTGTCACAGGTACTGCAAAACTGTTGAAACTCGGGGTGGCTTTCCAGGAACACCATCGCTATAGAGATGAAGTTTCGTGGAACAATTACTGTTCAACTTGTAGATTTCGTTGAAAGTGTTTGGTTTTCCACGGTTTTGCATGGAAGAAATTTCTATTCATTCCAGAATTCATCGATAGAGAGACCAACTTTCGTCGAACATGTTCCACGGTTTTGCATGGAAACAAAATTTTGTCTAGCAGGTTTTGGCCAAATTTTCATCGTTCTAAGGACGAAAAATTGGTCGATAGAGCGACGAACGTGTGGAAGAAATTTCTTTTCAAATTCCAGAATTCGTTAATCGAGAGACAAAATTTCGTCGAACATGCTCCACAGTTTCGCGTGGAAATAAAAAATTGCCTGACAGTTTTTGGCCATATTTTTCGCCATTATACAGACAACAACTTTATCGATAGAGCGACGAATGCATGGAAGAATTTTTTGTTTAAATTCTAGAATTCATCAATAGAGAGACACCTATTCGTCGAACGTGTTCCACGGTTTGGCGTGGAAACTAGATTTTGTCTAACAGTTTTTGGCCATATTTTTGTCGTTATAAGGACTGCAAATTGTGTATATAGAGCAACAAAACATAGAAAATCAATTCTAAAAAATCAATTTCAAGCCCACCATATAGAAGACATGTGGCGACCAGTTTTCGTCTCTATATTGATGGCTTATAAAGTTCATTGATATATCCACGCAATAAGTGCCACGAAACATCGCGACCATTATTGTCACAAGTGAGACGACAAAACATGGAAATAACAATGAAAAATCGTTGCAATTTTGCCCCTATGTATTATTGATTGGTCTTTGAGATTTGTTTGCATTCCAAATAAGAGAACCTTTGATGTCTTGGGATTAAGTTGAACAGTGGTTCAAGAAAGAGAACAATAATGTTTTTTAATTAAATAGTATTTTTTTAAGTTTATATTATTTAATTTAATGTTCATATTATACGTAAATGGATAACCACTCGAAACATACATGTTCGTAATAAGGCGACGGGAATATATTTAACATATTTGACATAGATAATTTTTTTTCCTAAAGAATGTGTCAACATCTACTAATATGTTCTGAATACCCCAACAGGAATGTATTTGACACATCTAATTTTTTTTCCTAAAGAATGTGTCAAACATTACTAATATGTATAGATCTATAATGCATTACTAATACATAGATCTATATTAAGTTACTAATTCATTGTTTAATGGAAGTTTTGGACTGACCGAAATAAAAAAGTTTGACAATTGACCCTATCATGCACATTACCTAACTTATTGTTCTCATGATGCTACTCTACTACATGAAAACCTTATTGAGTTATGCATGGTTTCAGTGCAATGAAGGACGACTTCGTAGGCTACGAAATGGAGCAAATGGACTACAACTAAACTTTTATCTAATCGTTTTTTTATTACCACATTCACTTGATTTAATTTAATAATTGTCTCATGATTGGAGTGAATCTAATAGCTATCCAATATAACTCCCGTTATAGTTGAAGTTAAGCTAATAATTGTAGAATCCTTCAAAGTTAAGTTAATAGTTATATCTAATAGTTAATTAAAAGTTAAGTTAAAATTGTATCATGATTGGAGTTAAGCTATTAGTTATATCATCATGATTGGAGTTTTAATTAATATGTTGAAGTTGAAGTTTAATTTTTCCAACTATCATGAATTGCACTTATAACATTTTAACTAAGCTATTTTTTTATTTTTTTGAAATTGTTAATTATGAATTCTAAATGATGCCCATGGAACCAATATGTGCATTACACTTGTCTCGTTCTCATGAAAAAAATAGATGGTAATCCACCCCAAAATTCTAAGATATAAATGCCTCTTGGCTTAATAACAATTTGGCAATTACTTTAATGTTTAGTCTTTGTTTAACAACCATCCATCTCAAGAGAACTAAGTGGGATTCACCTTCCACTTTACTTCTGTTTGTGTTACTATATGAGATTTTGGGTTTCCTTGAGCCAATCAACAAGATTAAAAAGAGTGTAAAAAGTGTACAACCGAGATTATCTTGATTAAGATTAAATAAATAAGATAAGTTAAGAGGTGGTTAAAGAAATGATTTTTTTATATTTATATTAATCAATTTAATGTTTATATGGTGGTTAAAGAAATGTTTTTCTTTATTAAATAATATTTATTCTATGTTTATATTATAGTACAAATAGATAAATATAATGATCTCGTAATTAGTTTAATTTTGTTTAACATCCATCCATCTTTTGTGCATTTATAGGGATTTGGCATGTCTTGAGGATCACAACTTTATTGATTTTATACTTGTAAAGAAGCTTTTACTCATAAGGTAAGTTTAATATACCTCTTTGGTTTTATTGAGATAAAGTTTTCCATCAATTTTGGACGAAACATAGTATTCACTTTCTTTCGATTCTTGTTGTTAGAGCAAGAAGATACTATCTCATCTGTATATATATATATTTTTGCACGCTTATTCAAACATATTAGGCATTAAAATATAAATTTTATATAATACATTAATATAATATATATTTTAAAATATATATTAATGATAAAAAAATTGAAATATCTTTGTTTCCTTAAAAAAAATTAAACTCATCAAATTTAAATAAATAATTAAGTTCAAATGTCATGGAAGATATGTGAATGCTAGAATGAGATTTCTCTGAGTATATTAAAACTTTATATTATATATTATCAAGACATTTAAGAAAAAATAGATAAATTTTGCAAAGTATTAAAATAAATATATAATAAAATACATTAATAAAAAATTAAAATATCTTTGTTACTCTTAAGCTTATACAGTTAAAATGCATAATCAAATCTGACCGATGATATTTGCACGCTAGGGTACAGGATATTTTTAGGCTACTATGGTGCCCATAGACATCGGTGAGCAAATTGTCACGTTGTGGCTCAATTCACAGTCAAGTCAAAAGTTGATATTGGTTAAACATAAAGACAACTTTGGATGCTTGACCGACTTGGTGCCTGTTGCATTCTTTCCATCTGAGTCTTCGCATTCCAAAGTAAAGTAGGTCATGCTTTGCATGAAATTGTTAGTTCCTATCCTTATTCTATAACAGTAAAGTCGATTATGCCTTCAATGAAATAGAGTTCATTTTTCCTCTCATGCGGGTTTACGTTGAACATTTGAATAGAAATTCCAATCTTAAGACTCTTGCGCAACAAGCTCCAATACCATACAATGGTATGGTATGGTATGAACATGGAAACTTTAACTTTTTATTTGTAGATTCCAACACTCATGAGAGTCAACAGTTTGTTTCCACCGCCGAATAGGTTGAACTCACAGTGCTTTCTTGTAACTAATATGAGAGCATTTCCTCCTTTAATATTTTATAAATATATTTTCGTCTCAGCCATTTGTTCATTTGTTAGGACTGGAATCAATTCATAAACTCATAATTTCTAAATGACTTTGAATTGAAAACTGATATTGATGTTGATGGTCTCTTGGGTAATAAGAATAAGAAAACACAGTGCTTCGTCTATGTACTCTCAAAAGTAGTGTATGAAGAAGCTCAGTCCGGAGAATTCTCTGGTTCTTACCTTCAACGTTTGAACTGGACTAGAAATTGTTTTTATTTGACTCAAGCAGTCATACAATAAATTTGATTTACATAATGGCCCCCGCCACCCAAAATGGCGACCTGCCAATACACCTGAAATTCGTCTACCTTCGTGTAGTCATCAGACTTTACCTTCGTGTAGTCATCAGACTTTATTCGANGGCACCCGCCACCCAAAATGGCGACCTGCCAATACACCTGAAATTCGTCTACCTTCGTGTAGTCATCAGACTTTACCTTCGTGTAGTCATCAGACTTTATTCGAAGTTACTAAAACTAATCAGACTTTATTCAAAGTTACTAAAACTAGGTTCATTGTTCATGGGCTTGTTGTGATAAGGTTCGAAGGATAAGTGATGTTTGAGACAGAGAATCGTTTAAGTGAATTTTTAAACAGTTTCTTGTTAAAAAAAATTGGCTAAAAAATTTGATATATCTTTTAAACGTTTTAGCTTTTGTTAAATCACATTGGTATATCTGACTTACAAACTGCTTAAATACACTCTTTAATTAATGGTTAAAAAAAAAACTCGCTGTGACCAGACAGCCCGTCGGGTCCCAACCGGAAATTTGTCAGCAACATGTAAATGCTGAAAATGGGTTGCATACTTAGGATTTGCTTACCCCAAAATATGAAAGCAGTTTGCAATAAGGCAGTCAATCCCCACCGAGGCATGGCCCGCTGTGATAAGGCTTTGAGGCGCCTCCTGGATAGGCTACCGCCCCTTGTCTGGAGTGGAGTCGGAATGTCTCCACCCTTGCTGACTCACAAGTTACCGGTATAACCTGACTTGCGGGTTGTCGGTTATACCACGGAGGTTATAATGGCAGCCGGCGGATTTGATCCTGGACCTGGCCCAGACAATTCCGCCGTGTTACCGATTCCCCTACTAAAAAAATAAGGCAGTCAAAACTCGCGCACTATGGAGACTGCGGTTAAGCGAGAATTAAGCGGCGAATGAGAATACTCGGACCACTCACTGCTTATAAGTATTCGACTTGCTCTGCATCTTTCACCATCGAACGCTTCGAAACTTTCGAGTTCTCTGTTTCCTATACTGACTGGCATTCTCTTCTGCTGCAAGTCCCTCAGATATCATATAGTTCATCTGCTAACAGTGTACTTTGCTCTCCTCTCCTATCGTTTAGCTGCTATCACTGAGCTTTATTATGAAGAACAGTATAATGGCATTCCTGGTTATGATCTCGTTCCTGCTCATTGCATCCCGTAGCAACGGCAGGTTGATCAAGACGAATAACTTGCTGCTAGCTCCCAACAATCCGTTGGCCTTCAATCCCAATGTCAATTCCATCGGCTTACAGACTGCCGGCGCTCATATGGAGAAGGATGCGAAGGAGTTTGATCAAGAAAGAAGCCCGTCCGCAAAAGGTGTCACAGAGAAGATCAAGCTATCGTTCAGACTTAGCCCGAGTAATGAAAAGACCAAGAAAATCGAATCGTCTGCATCGAACAAAGCCACGGGTATATTCAATTTACTACCGAAGGGCTCTGTAAAACCTTCTGGACCCAGTCCTAAAGTAAATTCCATGGTGACAGAACGGCGGCTCTCAACATCCGGTAATAGTCCGGTGGTCGGTCACATGCAGATGACCCGGCCTAAATCTCAAATAGTAAATATCAACGTCCCAAAATCCCATCACAGAAATGGAGATAATCACATGCAGCAGGAAAAGAGAAACAAGCGCAAGCTGGGTTCTACTCGAAACCCCGGGGTAGGTCATTAATGGCTGCCAAATTCATAAATTATGTTAGGACAGTGTTTAGAGCAAAATTACGAGCTGCCTGAACCAGTCGCAAGTCTGCTAGATATATAGATTTTGTAGATTTTGATCCAGTTACAACCTGCCAAACTTGTTTTCAAAGGTGGGTATGGTTTGATATCACACCACATCAGCTTCGCAATGAGTGAGCGACAAAATGCTTCTTACCTAACTTCACCCCATTTCTTTTGTTGATCCATTCAATTTATTCTACCAATTTGTAATTCAAAAATGCTAGTTTGATTTCAAGCTCGTCTACATGTAAATGCATACTGGTCACTGCATTTTTTTTTAAGATTATCTGGTCCATAATATATATCTCTAATTCTGATGTGATTCATAATCTTAAACCAAGTACAATTATATTAATAAGATTAATATGTTTGGAATAGGCTCACAAGACAAGAGTAAATTACTAATACAAGGTTTAATGAAAATTTTGGACTTAATAGGTGACCTAATCTTAATCTAAACAAAAAATTTTGAGAACTTTCACCCCTTCTTATTCATATTTATAAATTGCATTGATTCTATCACCCTTAAAGCACATTAACTAACCTATTGTTCTCATGATGCTGCCAATTGGAAAGCTTATTGAGCATTGCATGGTTTCACTACAATGGAGGTAGACTTCTCAGGCTAAGAGATGAGCCATTCGAGTACAACTACATACATATTCATTTAATAGTTGTTAATTACCATGTTCATCTAAGTTTAATTTAGTTATTGTATCAAGTTATTGGAGTTAAGGTAATAGGGTGAGTGCAAGGTAATGAGGGTCACTTTTGGGAGGTTAGATGCAATAGAAAACTGAAAAACCAGGCATCCCTCAACTTAATTGTATTTTTTTAGATACTTACACAAAATATCTTGCTTTGAGTAAATAAGATTAAATGTAAGAAAATGAATGAATTTTCCAAAATATAAGGTTTATGTATTGAATTTTTTTATAACTATGTCAAGTTTAACATTTTCTAACACTCACTTTTTATTTTTGTATATGTTTTTGTGGGTGCAGCCTTTGAGGGCCTAAATGATGCATATACAAAAAAATGGAGGCATGTAGAGAACCTATAGCACTAGCGCATCCCTATTTTTCGAAAATAAAATTAATAAATTCTAATTTTTTCAAAATGATACGTCTTTTGTGGGTGGAGCCTTTGAAGATCTTAATGAAATAATCATCAAATGGGTTTTTTATAGAATGTAGAGGTCAGTGTCTTCTAGTGCACCATATAAATCCTTTTTAAAATGATTAAGAATTGAAAACTTTATGGAAAAAAACACTAATAACATGTTTTTTTGAGTTAAGGAGTTACAACACTATAAAATTTGAAAAAAATAGGAAAATATAACATTTTTTAATAAAAATTACATATTTAGAATCTGAAGAAAAATTGCTATTTATATTTAATATTTCGTCAAAAATGATTGTGTGTAGCATATTGTAATGAGTGCATAAACAATTACTTCTTCAGAAAATGGAAGAAATGCCCAATTAGCTATGGTTTATCATATACCATAGCGCAGGTTTGGTATTACTGAAGCAAACTCCAAACCATCCACATAGGACTATTAATGACATGTGAGCAAGTGAATTGGCATGTTTAAATTCAAATTACATCTCCCACCCTTGTAGAATTGGAAAACGTGTGCGCATTACAGAATTACAAAACGCGTGTGCGTTATAGAACTACAAAACATGTGCGCGTTATAGAACTACAAAACACGCATGCGTTATGTAGTTATATAATGCACACATGTTTTGTAGAGCTCAAAATATAGCACTTTATGTAATATATCAAATGTATGGATAATAGTTTAGAGGGGGTGTGGAAGGGTGGTGGAAGGGTCAAGGGCCTAGGAGGATGTTGGAAGTTCAGGTGGAGATGGTTAATAGTTGAGAGGGGTGGGGAAGGGTCAAGGTCCTCGGAAGATGTTGGAAGTTCAAGTAGAGATGGGTAATAGTTAAGAGGGGGTGGGGAATTGTCAAGTTCCTAGGATGATGTTTTAAATTCAAGTGGAGAAAGATTAATGGAATGGGAACATTATGAGTTACAAGGGTGAACAGGAGTGGGGATTGAGAGAATTATTAGGAGGAGAATAGGTGTTGAAGACATATAGAGTTAGGAGAAGTACACAAGACTTGAGTGACGGAGGGGGATAAGGTGGAGGGAGGAAGTGGGTGATGGTTTGATGAGAGAAAAGATTGGTGAATGGAAAGGTGGATATGGATTATTAGAGGAGGAATATGATGTGTTGGAAGAGAGAGGAGAAGGAGGGGGAAACTGAAGAGATGGGGATGAGATGCAATAAAATAGAGAATAGGGGTCATAATGAGGTAGGGGGTTGAGGAGAAGGGATAAATTGAAAACATAGAAGAGAGAGAGAATGGTGTGGAGAGAGTGTGAGAGAGAATATGATAGAGAGGGAGGAGGGGGGTGATGGAGGGATGGAGATAGAGTGAAGGAAAGAGATATTGAGGAAGTAATAGAAGGTTTGTGTGTGTGAGGGGTGATGAGGGTATAGACACAAGGAAAGAAAGGGGCAAGTTCACACATGTAGAGAGAGAGAGAGAGATGATGTCAAAGACAAAGGGTGGAGAGTTGAGAGACATAAAGAGAGGGAGGCTGTGAAAGAAAGAAACATGGAGAGGGAGAGTTTTAAAGAGATACAGAGGGAGGGATACAAGTTGAGTGGGAGAGAGGGGGGGTAATGGCACAGAGGGATGGCAATTAAGGGAGAAGGGAGGGAGATATTAATAGAGGGAGGTAAATAGAAGGTGGAGAGAGAGTTAGAGACATAGGGTGTTTGTGAGAGAAGGGGGTACACACACACACATAGATATTATGTGGGAGAGAGGGGGATGGGTGAGCGACAGAGGGAGAGGTGCAAGGGTAAGAAATATATATAGAGAGAGAGTGATGTAGAGAAGGATAGTGAGAGAGGTATAGAGAAGGTGGAGAGATATTATGAGATATGGGAAGTGAGGGAGGGACACACACACATAGATTGTGTGGGAGGGAGGGAGCGAAGGGTGAGCGACAAAGAGGGAGGGAGGGTGAATGATATAGAGAGTGATATGGAGGGAGGGATAGTGATGGACGTATATAGAAGGTGGATATAGATTATGAGAGAGGGGGGTTGAGGGAGTGACACACACACACAGATATATAAATAGAGAAGGGAGGGGACACACACACACACACAGACGTTGAGTGATAGAGAGAGAGAGGGGGGAGGGGCAAGTGATAGAGAGAATGGTGGAGGGAGGGATAGTGAGGGGGGTATTGTGAAGGTGGAGAAATGTTACAAGCGAGGGGGAATGAGGGAGGGACACAAACAGACACGCATAGATATATATAAAGAGAGAGAGAGAGATTGTGTGGGAGAGAGAGGGGGGAGGTGTGAGAAACAATGAGAGAGGAGGGAGAGGAGAGAAATAGAGAGAGAGTGATGTAGGGAGGGATAGTGAGGGAGATATAAATAAGGCAGAGAGAGGTTTTGAGAGATGGGGAGTGAGGGAGGGACACACATACACATAGACATAGAGAAAGAGTGAGGAAGGTTATGAGAGAGATAAGGGGGAAAGACACACACATACACATAGAGATAGTGAGATATGGAAATACAAAGGTAGGGAGGGATAATGAGTAAGGCATAGAGGGATAGTGAGTAAGGCACATGTGTATCCATAGATGCCAACAATGTTATTTAGGGATTGAGTCTTAAATTTCCTCCCTTAACCATGTTTAGGCCTTAATACACATATCTAATCCTCAAAATCTCTTAAAGGCATGTGCATATTTTATTGGAGACCAAGTATACCTTGAGTAGGCCATCTGTGGTGCTTCAAAGAATTGTTCATTAACCTGGGTTCCTCAAATATTACATTATGTCCTAAGAAATGAGCATATTCCCTCAATCGTGTCTCAGAGGTTCCATACCTGCTACTCAAAACCACCTAATTCTACTAACATCCATATTCATATTCCAAATATATCTATGAGATGCCATGTGTGATTTATTAAGGAATCCTTCCTATCCCTAGATGCCTAGAAGATTTAGCTAGGGTATATTCTTACTGAGCAGATATCTTCACATATCATACCTTTTTCTTTACAGAGATCAGCTATGATGAGCTTGTTATTTATGATCACTCATGGATCAGAGCAGTATATTGTATCATATTTTGTTAGACCTTGTGCCAAGGCTGAGCCTTGAGAGCTCATATTTGATGACCGATGTGACCCTTTGTTCCATATAGTTTTAGTTTAGTTCCCAGTGATTATATTGAAGCTATGTTTCAGATGATTATTGATGATTTTTATGATGTGATATGACCTTTGGGATTCTGATTATTGATTTTGTCTTTCTATCTTGTTGTCTTAGTCACATTCATAGCTTGGACTTGGTATATGATTCATGATGTGGCAAACTATTTGAAATAAAATGAATTATCTTGATGATATTATAAATTATAAAATGGACTCATTACTTGCACACTCAGGTTTTCTGACAAAACTCATTGGTTTCATTACCCTCTTATGAGCATAGATATGGCCTTTCCTGACATCCTTGTCAGCTAGCTTAGGTACCATTTTTACCAGACTTCACCCATTCGTGAACTTCCTTACTTTGGCTTTCACCTTTGGCTTGTCTTCTTGACTTCTTGATACTGAGGACTTCCCTTTTCCTACCTCTATGTTGGACCGTATCCATCTTTATGTTGTGTCTTGGCTCTGAACTAGTGATAGAACTTGTCTTTGGTAAGTTGGATTGTATGCCTAAATCATTCTGGTCGGTTGTCCTAATGTTTGGCACTGTGCAAAACTCCCCCTAGTCACTTGAGATGATGTTGGCTAAAACGGAAAGCTCATGTACTACATGTATTGGAAATATTTATATATATGTCCATGGAAATTGTAAACTCTAGAATTTGTTTCTTAACACACGTGAGTAAAGGACAAGAGCAATGAAATGCTAAAATACCCCGCGAAGGGTATCAGAAAAGGCCCCAAAAGCAATGGTTAAATATATGCTATATCCAAATATTGTTGACCTTATAAATTTGAATATGTCCCTGATGACAGCTATGATTAGTCGTGCTTTTAAGTGTCGGTGAAGTCCCAAAAGGGTCATATAGGCCAAAAATGCCATGGAAATGAAATTGATGATCCTAATGAACCTCGATCAAACTTGATGTAGACATGATGCCTAAGTTGAATAAGCACTCTCTGAACAACTCAACCACTTGTGAGGCACTGCCCTTCCCTTTTTTATTTGTCCAGAACATAGTGTAGCTTCCCCTTTCCCCGTCCAAAGTGTCATTTGGAAATGTTGGTCAAGTCATCCCTTTTGTCCTAGCCTTCTTTGTTAGCCTTCATCCTTAGCTAGCAGTTAGGCCATGTCCAATAAAGTGAGTCTGTCATTTGAGCTATTGTGCAAGTAAAACATAATAAAAATTAAATATATAAATGTATTAAATGCCATAGAATAATCGTTATACTTTAAGTTATGCTATGAATGTGATCTAAAGGAACATGTCTTAGTCTATTGATATAATTTGTCCTTGGTCATTCTTGGGATCTGTGATGATGTAGGCCATATATGCTTATGGATGATGATTGATGGTCCCACATACTATTGTTATTGATACCATATCATGGAGATATGCTTTAGATGGTTATTGATGCAGTTCAACAGGTTTATTATTATTCCAGATCATCAGATTATGCACTGTCCATATATGGAAGACCCTACAGTGGTCCCTTTAGGGAAACCCATAATGTATGAGTACACATTCTTAGTATGTTCGAGTCTTCTTGATCCAATGAGACACTTATCATTCAGTTCTGGGAACTTTTGACAGTGATAGATGCATTTATCCACTTGTTAACCAAATTTGGGGATATTTTTCGAGCCTGTCTAACATGTGCCATGAGAGGCCAATTCACCTAAGGAGATATATGAGGAGGGTGTTGTCCAGCCACTTGATATTACCATTATACCCCCATTCTGGAGAGCCTGGTGGGATCATTTTGACAACACAGGTACTCCAGGATTCAGATTGGGTAGTTTCATGGTTTTTAAGGAGGATTAAAAATGGAATAAAAGGGTCACTGAGGAATTGGATTTGGGAAATTGTGGCAAGGTTTTGGCACCTAGTCTTCACATAGGTATTCCAGGGTGAACCCCCATCTTATAGTTATTTTGCATCACTCAATGGGGTCCACAAAGGCCATAGGAGGCCTTTTATTGCATGTCTCTCACAGATTTTGAGAACAAGATTTGATCATTTGTATTATTTGGACATATTATTTTATATTATTGTTCCATAAGGATGAGCTAGTAAGGATTGATGCCTCTCCTAGCCCCACCATGAGCTTCATGAGTCATTTCCATGTCATACGAGGTGGGCCCATGTGTTTTAGCCCCCTTTAGAGGCTGATGTCACCCTCACTTAGTCATTCCTAGCTATGACGTCACCTCTATTTTGAGTGATCCATGTAATATTTTATGTTGGATCATCTTAGCCATTGATTATGTTGTGATATATTTTAATCTCAACCACTGATTTCAAAAAGTGGTTTTGAGATCTAGGATTTTGGTCTTTATTATCCTATATAAGGAGGAGACCCCCCTCATTGTGAAAGGGGGGAGGGATCTAGAGATTTTTGGCTCTGGGCTATTGGAATAAAAATACTTTCTTGGGCATCTTAGATCTTGGAAATGGAATTCTTATGGTGATTGTAAATGCTTCTTCCTCTGCACTAATAGACATTGGTGGCCATCTTGATTTTATCTTCAACTAACATTGTTTTGCAGGAAAAGAAGACGTTTTGGAGGGGTGCGAATTGGTGGGGAGGCCTACCCTTCAAGCTTCAAGAGGACATTTTGGGTGACATGGATTTGTTTTTTATTTTGTACCAACAATTTATGTTTCCCATATCCTTGAATGCATCTCTTTCCATTCTTGATTGATTGATTGATCTTTATGTCCTTGATTGACAGGAATAGGAAAATCAATTTGGTTGAAGGAGGAAAAATGTTGGGAAGAAGGGCTCATCAAAGTTTGGAATTTTGTCTTTATGGGAAGTAATCCTCGTCACAAGCCTATTCCATCTTCATCTTCCAAGTATTTTCCATGAGTTATGAAATTCTTCTACCCTATCCATCTATTCTCTTAGATCTCAAAACCCTCATTGATTAAAACCCTAATTTTTCACTATTTCTAGATCTACTTGGATCTATCTTGTATTTGGGAATAATAAAAAAAACCCACCTCTATATAATCCACGAAAATTCGGATCTACATTTTGGTGGCAATCGGGCTTCATTTGGCACATTTTCCAAGGCACTTAGCCTTCCTTGGGTGAGGTCGCACTTCTTGGTTGGGTGAGTTTTGCTAGTTCTCTCACTTGAGTAGCTGAGATCCTACTTGATTTTCACTCCTCTCATTTGATAACCTACCCCTAGTGCTTCACTCCTTTGATTTTTCCCTTGTGGGCCCCTTCCTCATTTTGAGGGTTGTGCCCCACTTGGGTCATTGGGTGATGCATTTTCAAGCTTAGATCTATGGATATCTAGCCTACCTTGGGGCATGCCACTTAAAACCCACCTTGATAATTTCCTTATCTACCCTAATCTACAATTTGGCTTAATTTGAACTCCATTTTCCCCTCCATCTAAAGGAAATAGTCTCCATGGGTCAATTTGCACTCCTTGGGGATTGTGTCATAGGCTAAGATCCCATATGTGGGTGTGTCTAATTTACCTTGGATCCATAGATCCACATCATCAAACACCCCTTAGCATCATATCACCCATAATTTGACCATTTTTGGACCCATTTGAATAATTTCCATGTTTTAAGGAAGTGGTCCCTACTTGTGTAATTCACGGTGTTAGATCTATCTCTTTGGTCCTCCTAGATGGTCTAAATCATTCATTGGTTGAAACCTTCCTAATATCTTAAGCCTCTTCAACCACACTTAAACTCTTGGTCTCACCTAAGCTTACATTGGTTTCTGTAACTCAATTTACACACTCCCCTATGAACCTTTGCTTTGGCTAGTATTATTTGATTGGTTATAGGGTCTCCCCCTTGGTTGTGATTCTTCATAATCTAAAGTGAAGAGTGCCTCGGTTGACGTGACTCCCAGCTTGCATTGGGAACTGTGGCACCTCTTGGGTTACCTCTTTAGTTATCCATCACCTCTACCTTCATGTATAGGATACCTTTAGCAACAACTACAAGTTGTGTGATAATAGGTCCCAAGGCACATACATTATACTTAGAAACCCCTAATTATTCTTATACCCACATTCAAAACAAAACTATCAACATGAAAGATCATCTATGGTGATTCAAGATGTCGTTCATGGACCTTGATCCCTAAAATATGGTTTACAACCTAAAATGAAATTTTTATTTACCAACCATGATTAACACCTTATCCTCCATATCTAATGCTAAAAAAATCCTAATCATGGCCATATCCGAACTTAAAGGTTGAGGATACTTTTAATTATTTTGTGATATCATATTTTGTGAATTATTGGATATTTCTAAAGCTATATCATATTATGGAGCTCAAGCATTCACTCTTCACAGTCCCAAGGATTCTCTACCTTTGGTCACATGCTCATCTCTTCACAGAACTAGTAAAGAGGGAGACATTCTGCATCTATCTGGACACTTTATCCTAACACTTGGGGCTAATTTTACCACTCATGGTTTGTTGTTCAAGGTTGACATATATTAGGTTCTTGGGTGTTCCTCACATGGTTTGAATTCTCAAGAAATTTTACTCTCACTTTAGTTGATTTCAACAACTCTACATGGGTCCAATTTCCAGCGTGCAACTATTTATATTTCTTATTCAGTTGAGTACATTCCTCTTCCAAAGAGGAAGATTCCTCCAAACATAAGCATGTTGTTTGGATTCATGGGTTCACCTGCACAGAATAACCAATATACTACTGCTGCATAGTAGCAGCAAAAAATTTTACAAGTTTTTTCAAAATTTGTATTTCTGCTTATTTTTAGGGGGGGGGGGGGTTTCCCCATGAGGTTTCCCCTATTTCCTTGGTTGTATTAAGAAAAATTATTTCATTTAGATTTTATTTGGGTGACGTATGGTCTTGTTACTAGGGCCCACATTTTTCTAAGTTAGGATTCAAGGGGGGTGTTAGGATTATTAATCCCCCTTTGACCATATTGTCTATTAGATAAATATTTCCTAACTTAGGAACCTTAATTAATTAATTGGGTCTACTAGTACAATTGGGTCCACTTAAACTAATGAGGCCACATGTAGCAGACACTGGAGTGTTGGGAACACTGCTAGAGGTTAAGTGCCACTTACTGCATGTGCATGCATCATTTTGGGTGCCTCCTATACCAATCCCTACATTTTAGGAGCCACTAGGAGTCCCGAAACCAACCTACTTCAGTTAGTTGGAGTTAGTACAAGTTAGTCTCAGTTAGCCCCCAGTTAATTTCACTTAGTTCACAAACAGTTAGCTAGCGCATGTCTTGCATTGATAATGCATGGATGCATGTGGAGTAGGCATCTTTACCCACCTACCACACCCGGTTTCATTGAGTTAACTAGTTGTCACTAATTGTTTGAGTTGTTGGAAATCTGGGAGTTGATCTGTTGGACTCCGATATTGATTGAGAGACCATGAGTTAGAGATTCAGTTAGATACAGTCATATCCACTTGGGAGATTCGAATTAATACCCCGTGTATTTGAATTCTTTCCTATGTAAACTATTGTAACACCGAATATTATTATTGTGAATGATACTGTAAATTTCTGAGCAATACTTGTCAGTTTCCTGTGTGGTTTGTTTTGTTCAATTTCTATCTTCATTCTCCATTCTTTTGCTGCAAACATTATTAGAACTATCTACTTAAATATCTAAATGGAATTCAAATCCTAATATGAGGATCTATCAGCTAGAGAATGAGCTGATTTCTCTTCATCCATCCAACTTCAAAACACTGAATGATTTCTTCACCAAATTCAAGCATCTCCTGTTCTAGTTGAAGTTGTACAAGGTTCAGAAGGAGAATGATCAACTCATCCTTGCCATTCTCTCAAAAATTTGTGTAGACTACTCATTCTTTGTATCAACCTTTCATTTAGGGAAGCTCACTACTCCAAATTGGAGGATGCCCACTCTTAATTCCTTCATTGAATATCTCACCCATGAGCATGACAAGTTGATCCAAATGTGGATCATTTGATCTTCTAGAGATCAAGCATTGGTTGTAAGAGGGCCTAATGTTGCGAATGATAAAGGGGAGCAAAATATGAGTCTCTTGTGGAGAAATAGCATTCAAATGAGCTTTTAGGTTTAAAGAGAAGGAAGAAGAATGGAAAAGGAAAGACCCTTTGTTCTTACTGTGGGAGGGGCTTTCATCCAGAAAGCTCCTGTATGAGAAGAAAAATTGATGAAATAGCTCTTCTTTTGAATAAACATAACATTATTGTATCTGCTAGCGCAAGGAAGGATAACAATAGAGACGAAACTAAAGAACATGAAGAGACATGCCATGCACTGAAGGCTAGCTGTTCAACAGCACATGCCTTTCTCATTGATTATGGAGCTTCTAATCATATGGTTGCATCCAGAGAATCATTCTCTTATTTATAGTATTTTGATGGTCCTAGTATCCAGATGGGTAATAACAGTCAAATTTGAGCCAAAGGGAAGGGTTCTATCAAGCTTGAAGATGGAAAGCTCAAAGATGTACTTTATGTGCCCTCCTTAGCTGCAAATCTGTTATTTGTATACCAAATGACTCATATTGGCTCTCCAAAGTGAGTGAGATTTGGTATTGACTCAGTGGAGATCACATATATCTCTACTAGGAACATCATAATGAAGGGTACTGCAAATCATGCCTCCAAGGCATATGAGTTCTCACACTTCATGTCATTTTCAGAACCAAGGCACTCTCAGCTGCCACTTTAAAGGGAAGGTAAAAACATTCCATCTACTTCTTTTGTATTTTCCACTGGTATTGCAGAACCAGTTGTATCACTTTATGAGATTACGATTCAGAGTGATTCAGATCCAAATCTAGTTCCTACTCCCAAGCAGGAAGCTAGGAAGATGACTGGAAATCCATCTGACACACATAAGACAAAGAACTTCGCACTATGTCATGCAATCTTACCTCCTTCAAAGAGATGGAACAAACTCCCTATGAGATGCTACATGGCAAGGTCTGATCAGAAGAATATAGTGGATCACACACCTCTTCATCCAGAAAGAGGTGAAGGTTATATTGCTCCTTCATTCAATCATAATTTTGGGTGAAGATGGAGAAGTCTACATGCCAGGCCCCAAGATACCTAGGCATAGAACATCATGCATGCTGCTTGTCTACATCACAGAGATCAAGGTTGTAGCAACATATTTTCAAATTTTTTTATTTTCAAGTTTCCATTTATGAATTATAATAAACATTTTTTTCATTCAATTTTTTAAATTCTCATTTTCATGGTATGGTACCAATCAAGTTTTAATGAAATTTTTATAGAAATTAAGATAAATAAATAAACTAAAACTTTCGTTACACCTAAGAAATGTTAAGATATTAAATATACTTTCATTAGAAAATAATTTCAATATTTCCAATCTTGGAAGAGAATAAAGGAAAAATTTGCAACTGCTATTTACAGATAATAAGTGAAAAAAGTGAAATAAAAAAAGATGGAAAGCTTTTCTCTTCACATATGTTTATGTTTCCTTGCATTAATAATAGAAACTTTTTATTTTTATCTTTTGTGAATTTGTTTATTCTTAATTTTTGTGGTATAACACCAATCAACATTCAAATAAATCTATGTGGAAATTAAATTAAATAGAACAAAAATTTTAGTTGCACTTTAGAAGTGTTGAAATATTAAATGTACTTGTATAAAATTAATTGAAAAAATAGAAAACAATAGCCTCTCCCTATTGGAGGGACTTTCTTCATTAGAGTAAGTTTCCATGCATGAAGAAATTAGTAAAAAGTAGAAAACTATTCAACTTTATTTTTTATTTTCACTTTTTCATTCTTAATTGGAGTCAAGTTTTCATGCATGAAGAAATTAGTAAAAAAGAAAAAAAATTCAATGTTTTTTTTTCAAGTTTCCATTTAATGATAATAAACATTTTTTATTTTAATTTTTGTTCAATTTTTAAATTCTCATTTTCATGGTATGGTACTAATCAAGTTTTAAAGAATTTTTTGTAGAAATTAATATAAATTAATTAAATAAATAAACTAAAAATTTTGTTACACTTAAGAAATGTTAAGATATTAAATATACTTTCATAAAATTAATGCAATGAAAGTAATAGAAAATAATTTCAATATTTCCAATCTTGGAAGAGAAAAGGAAAAATTTGCAACTGCTATTTCTAGATAATAAGTAAAAAAATGAAATAAAAAAGATGGAAAGCTTTTCTCTTCCCATATGTCTATGTTTCCTTGCATTAATAATAGAAAAAATTTATTTTTATTTTTTGTGAATTTCTTTATTCTTATTTTTTATGGTATAACATCAATCAACATTCAAATAAATCTATGTGGAAATTAAATTAAATATAAAACAATAGTCTCTCCTTACTGCAGGGACTTTTAGAATCAAGTTTCCATGGGTGAAGAAATTAGTAAAAAGTAGAAAACTATTTAACTTTATTTTTTATTTTCAATTTTTCATTCTTAATTGGACTCAAGTTTTCATGCATGAAGAAATTAGTAAAAAACATAAAACTATTCAACTTTCTTTTTTTATTTTCAAGTTGCCATTTATGAATGATAATAAACATTTTTTATTTTAATTTTTGTTCAATTTTTTAAATTCCCATTTTCATGGTATGGTACCAATCAAGTTTTAAATAATTTTTATAGAAATTAAAATAAATAAATAAACTAAAACTTTTCTTACACTTAAGAAATGTTAAGATATTAAATGTACTTTCATAAAATTAATGCAATGAAAATAATAGAAAATAATTTCAATATTTCCAATCTTAAAAGAGAATAAAAGAAAAATATGCCACTGTTGACAATAACTGTTTTTTTTTTAATTTGTTTATTCTTAATTGTTATGGTATAGCACCAATCAACATTCAAATAAATCTATGTGGAAATTAAATTAAATAGAAAATAATTAGAAAATAAAACAAAAACTTTAGTTTAATTTAGAAGTATTGAAATATTAAATGTACTTGTATAAAATTAATTGAAAAAATACAAAACAATAGTCTCTACCTACACCAGGGACTTTCTTCATTAGAGTCAAGTTTTCATGCAGGAAGAAATTAGTAAAAAATAGAAAACTATTCCACTTTCTTTTTTATTTTTAATTTTAGATTAGTCATTAGAGTCAAGTTTTTCATGGATGAAGAAATTAGTAAAACATAGAAAACTATTCAATTTTCTTTTCTATTTTCAATTTTCCATTCTTCATTAAAGCCAAATTTCCATGCATGAAGAAAACAGTAAAAAGTATAAATCTATTCAACTCTTTTTTGCAAGTTTCCATTTATGAATGATAAGAAACATTTTTTATTTTAATTTAATTTTTTAAATTTTCATTTCCATGGCGTGGTACCAATCAAGTTTTAAATTTTTTTTATAGAAATTAAGATCAATAAAATAAATAAATAAACTAAAACTTTTGTTACACTTAAAAAATGTTAAGATATTAAATATACCTTTATAAAATTAATATAATGAAAATAATAGAAAATAATTTCAATATTTCCACTCTTGGAACAGAATAAAAAAAATGTGCCACTGCTATTTACAAACAATAAGTAAAAAGAAAATGAAGTAAAAAATGATTGAAAGCTTTCCTCTTAACATATGTCCTTGTGCAGAATTTCTTCATTATGAAAGAAAAAAATTAGTAAACAGTAGAAAACTATTCAACTTTCTTTCTCATTTTCAATTTTGCATTCTTCATTAGAGTCGAGTTTCCATTTTCAATTTTGCTTTCTGCATTAGAGTAAATCGAGTTTCCATTTTCAATTTTGCTTTCTGCATTTTTCAATTTTGCTTTCTGCATTAGAGTCAAGTTTCATGGATGAAAAAATCAGTAAAAGCATAAAAGTATTGAATTTTTTTTTCAAGTTTCTATGAGGTTTTTGGCGTTTGTGTTTGCATGTTGGGGCGAGAGTCAAGTTTCCATGGATGAAAAAATCAGTAAAAGCATAAAACTATTGAAATTTTTTTTTTCAAGTTTCTATAAGGGTTTTTGGCGTTTGTTTTTGCATGTTGTGGCGAGGGCGTTTGCTCTATTAATTTCACTCATTACAAGTGTTACCCATACTGCCTTACATATTTGCCCGACCAAGTCTTGCAACTCTGTGAGTTTTCGTTTTACCATTCATAGTTAGTGGCGCTCCCTTCTACAAATCCATCAGATATCATAATCCTTACCCTAACAGTGATTTGATATCATATCGTTCATCTGCTAACAAACACTGTACTTCGCTCTCATACAATATTGTTAATCTGTTAACGCCCTGCTTTATGATGAAGAGTGGTATATTGGCATTCCTGTTTATGATCTTGGTCCTGCTCATTGTAGGCCGTAGCAGTGGAAGGTTTATCATCCCTGACAGCTATAGAGAGAATCACATGCAGCAGGAAAAGGGAAATATGCTGGTATCAAATCCAAGCCCGGGAGTCGGCAATTGATCGTTTTGAAGTAAGCTATGGAATAAAAAAGCCAGAAAGAGCATGGCCATGCGAGCTGAAGGTAATGTTTCCTTGCCATTGCTGATCCTTTTTAAGTAATGTTGCACACATCTGATAGTCTTTTCTCTTCAGAAAATGACTATTTTTTTTTAAATACTTATTCATTTCATACAGTTACTTTCCAATACTATCATAAATCTGATGACCCTCTAAATACTTCATGTTTACTTTCCATTGTGAATTTCAAGCACAAAAATGTGTAAATAATTGTTTGAGTGGTTGTGAATGCACATAACCATTCAGTGTTATAATTAGAACTTTAGAAAATATTGGAAATGAATCAGAGTAGTTTTAATAAATTTTATTATAAAAGATATAATTTATATCTGTTAATATTTTAATATAGTTTTAAAAACATGTTGTCTCTCCTATTTACAGTTCCATGAAAAAAATAGTTTGTTCACCCTCCAACTTTTTCATGTTAGTTGATGTTGGTTATAAAAATTTAAGTAAATAATATTGAAAATATTTTAAATAAGAGAGTTTAGATTAGTTTTAATATTAGTTTTATTAATAATTTTGGGACATACTTATCTCATTAAGATGTTACAATGAATTTTAAGTTTAAATTAGCTATTATAAAACATATTTATATAGATATAAATATAATTTCAATTTTAAGTTTTTATTAATTTATTTTGATAAAGCCATTTTATATTTTGAATAAATCTTTTTATATATAGTTACACCGCAATTAAATCTATGTGTATTAGTTAATTTTTCTAAGTGATTAGATCTACAAGTTAATCATAAGAATGTATATGGATTAAGATATGGTTGATATATATAGATATAGAAGGTTTGCGTATTTGTAGGATTTATGTGTTATTATTTCTAAAATAGTTGGCATGCACAAGATTATAATGGAAAATATATTGGATTATATGTATTGTTAAGTTAATAATAACTTAACTAGTTAGATAAATTAGTTTTGTAATAATTGTACATCAAATATCCCTCTAACTTGAAATCTATGCATATGTTCTAATAATATTCTTAGATCATTGATTTCAATGATAACACATTTTATATTGTCTCATTGTTGCATTGATTTTATTTTAGGAATATTCTTTTTTAGTAATGTTAAGATACATTGTTTCCAATGAGAGACATTTTGATCTATTGATCTTTGTATTTAGATGATTGATCTATGTATTTAGATGGATATTTTCATTATGATATTTAACATCTCTATCATTTGAAATGTGTGTTATTTAATAGTATTGTTAAGATGCATTTATTTCAATAATATTACATTTGGTATGATATCATTATGTTAAATAGCCAAAACCTTAAACAGATTGAGTTATTATAGTTAGTTAAGTCGATAGAATCACAACATTTAAATATTCTCTTAACCTTAATTGGATTCAATTACCACACATAGCTAAGTGATGTTAAATAGTCAAAATCCTAATCTAATGCAGAAATTTAGAAGTAGAAGTTTGTTGTATTGCTTTGATTCCAAGAATCCTATTTCTTAGTATTGTTAAGATGCATTGATTTCTTGCTTCATATAAACAAAGAGAAAAAAGAGTACAGAGCATCAAAATATAGCTACGGGGGCCTTAAATTATGAGGCCACCCACCCATTTTGTCAAAAAAAACTAGAGTTGGGTTTATCTGAAAAAAGATAAAAGTTTGCTCTTCCTAGAGCTTTTCACATGGACTGACATATTACAAATTAGAAAATTATTGTGGACATACATGAAAATTACACATTTTAAAAACAAAGAGAACCCGAAAAGTTGTGGAACGTCTAGGGTGTAGCATCTCAAACAAGGAACTACGACATCTCCTCGAAAATCAAGCAAGGTCCATACTCATCCTCACAATTTATCAAGCTAGTAGATTACATCTCTTGAAGCGGTTGAGCAACAATGGAATTGTTTGGAGCCTCGCGGTCATGCTTTACCGACGTCATGAATCCATTGTTCTCTAGGTTCTCTTGCATCAAAACATTGGTTTTTCCATCATCTTTAGAGGTCTCATTGCCCGTCCCCTGTTGTTCCTTGTCTCCATCACCTTCTGCTTTATCTTCACTATGAAAAACAATATACTGTCCCTAGTTGAAATTCACTTATAGGGTGCTCAGTTGCGTATCGATCTGGTTGAGACAGGTGCACATGCTCTATTCCATGTCCCTGACACCATTCCTCTTGGTCAGTAGGTCCTCCATCAACATGGCCATCATGTTTTTAATCATCCTATAGTGATTAATTTTTTCAGCGTTTCTTCCTGAGGCTAAATGTTTAGAAACCATGTTAGATTCCCAATCATCAATCATGCATCTAACACGCATGGAGACGTGCAACACATACCCATTAGTAGCACCAAGGTTTACCTTATGGAGTCCACCTCCACGACTTGCACTACCTCTGCATGGAGTACCGTGTTGCCTTGGCATTTCTTCCTTCAAATTTGTTGGTACACTGTCGGAGGAAGAAATGTTGAGCAGAAGTAGGAAGACAAGCAAGCGAGGAGAATGGAGGTTAGAAAGATTCATGATGAGAGATATGGGCTTCACAAAATGATGAGAAAACACGTGCATAAATTAACTCTGTTGCGTTACAACCAAGGATTAATTGGACATTCTAACTGCTTGTGGGGTTGGCAATAAGTTTGGCACCTTGGGCATTTAAGACTACCCCGTTGGTGTCCACGTCATTTCCTGCATCAGAACCACGCGTCCTAAGCGCCAATTGGCCCATGTGATGCCCTTGTATGTCACCCGCAGCTGGGGTTGGTTTCCTTGATATTAAATATACATTTAATATATCATTGAATTTCATAGAATAAAATGCTACAATGACGGATATGAGGAAGTTTTCCATTAAAACTTTCTTTAGGTTTGACAACCCTTAAACAAAAAGTATTAACATTCGATAAAGATACTATAAATATTTGAAATTAAGTGAGAGGTGGTCTCATAATTACAACAATGTCACAAATTAAGAATAAATGGTGTTTTATATAAACCTCCTTTCACATGAAAAGATAGAAAAGGGGAAGGAGTGGTTTTAATAAAAGAAAAATAATGCATATTGAGACTCATCATAAAGAAAAAGAAGACATATTGATATTTATCACTCTATAATATATGTGTAATTCATTATTAAATTTCATTACATTTCTGCACATCTATTATCATTGAACATGATTATTACTTTACTACAATGATTATTTTGATCGTGTAATTTTTTAATTTTAATTTTGAATGAGATGATTTCAAAAATTTTGGTTTTTAAGCAACATAGTTTTGATACAGCCGGTGCAATTCAAACCTCCATATATCCATATTAAGATCGACTCTATCAAGATCCCAAAGATCAAATCCCTTTAATAATATAAAATAGGTTTGAACCTCATGGAATTTACCTATTATAATACCGTGTAAAAATAAGAAACGTAAGAAATCAAATAAGTTTATGGAATATATAAATTTTATTTATGGAAAATGGGTAAAGTCAGATAAATTCACTTTCTTCTAAATATTCTATGTTATTTTTTCTCTAGAACATTTATAATGCATATGTTTGAAGATATAGTGTAGTATCAAAATGATGGAATTTGTTGAAAAAAATTGTACACTTGTACATAATAGTGAGTTCTTATAGTGGGTTTTTTCATATTTATGAATGTTAGTTTTATATTTAATTTTTTTTTTAAATAACGAGCTTAATGGTTAAGGTCTAGTCTTAAGGCCTTAACTTAACAAATCTATTATTTTTAATTATTATTTTAGTACGTAAGCCACCATATGTACTTGTGCATGATACAATTTTTTTTCCAAATGGGAAAGGAAATAAAAAATTACACCCGAAATAATGAACTGTGTATTTTAGAAATATCATATATATGTACATTTAAAATACCCACACAAAGATTTTTAGGTGTCTACGATTTCATAAGTAATGAATATATGCTTCATATTAAAATGTGTGGTTGAAAACAACCTTGAGAATGAGTTGGGAATATATATATGATGCATCCTAAACCGATAGGTTTTCCATTATGAATCTAAAACAAAACTAGGCAAGTCATCCATCATATAGATGAATAGAGGCAATTCCACCAATATTTTTTTAATTCGTAGGAACACATGTGCATTAACAAGTGTGTGTTTGTTCCTTTCTTACATTTTACCATCCAAATTATTGTGTGGTGGGCTTAAAGCATGTTTCTTGGCTCTCGAACCTATGTGGATCTTTTTAGGGAGACTAAATAATATTTTTTTAGCTCCAACAACTAATGTCAAGGGATTTAGGTTTTCTTTTTCCTACCTTTACTATGGTTAAGGCCTCAATACCCATCCACAATGTCTCAGACATCTTAATGGAACTCATATCCAATTCCTAGCGAAAGACACCTTATCAACACGTCATGTTGTTGTGTCTAGGGTTTGTTCATGGAACTTGAGCTCACGAGGGTTCAATTAGGGATCAAAGCTCTTAGTTATCTTATGGACCATCTAACGTAGTCCAAACATATTTTTAGTGGACAAAACCTATCCATGGAATGTGTATCCCACTTAATGTCTTTCATAGAACCCATACAAATGACCAACATGATGGAACAAGGAATCATTCAAGGATCTTAAGTATGAAAATATTCAAATATATCCCTGAGGTATTTTTTTCCTTCGTCATCCATGTTTAAGGCCCCATGACCCATCCTTGATGTGAAAAATATCTCAATGGTGTCTATATCCATCCTTGATGCCAAAGACCCTAAAAAAATAGTTTGTGCTATGGTTTTCAAGTGTTTTTAATGTCAAATGAGACTAAAAAGTAGAATTTAGGGAAAAATGACATATTATTATCCTCTTACGACATTTATAAGTCATATAGACACATTCCTAGTGTAAAAATAGTGTATTAATGGCATGTAGAGAAGCCTTTGAGGTTGTTTATGACCAATAGAGGTCATAAGTGGAGATTTGAGGACATTTTGATGGCCATTGATATTGATAAATTGTTTTTGTGTCTTAAGGATACGGATTCCCTACCATGACAATGGTCTTCATATGATGTTTCCCTACCATGACAATGGTTAATAGCCTAAGACCCATCCACAGTGCATGAAACTTCTTAATGGAACCTATATCTAAGACTTGCGGTAAAGACTCCCTATCAACGACCTATGTTGTTGTGCCATGGGTTTTTCCATGGAGATTGCACTCAATAGGTTTGATTAGGGCTCAAATCCATTGGTTACCACATTAACCATGTGGCACAATCCAAAACTATCACTAGTGGACAAAACCTACCCACGACACCTATATCCCATCAAATTCTTAAATAGAACCCCTTCAAAGGATTGATGTGATTGTAAAAGGAATCATTCAAGTTTGTTGAGTCCAAAATGATTCAATAATATCCTCAAGACACTTGTTTTCCTTCCTCATCCATGTTTAAGGCCCTGCGGCCCATCCTTGCTGTGAAAATATCTCAGTGGCATCTATATCAAACCTTGATTCCAAATACCCCTCACAAAGGGTTCATGTTATAGTTTGTAGGTCTTGATCATGGTGATTGAGCCTAATAAGTGTAATATAGGGCATGAGGCATATTATTATCCTCTTATGAGATTGGAAATACCTCCAAACACATTCCTAGTGCATAACTAATGTATTGATGGCATGCAAGGAACCCTTGGAGGTGATTGTTAACCAACAAAGGTTTCTCTTTAAGTGGAAATATTGATAATGTTTTTATTTTTTATCACTAGGAATGGGTTTTGAGGCCTCGAACCACTACACCTAACCTCCTGTGAGCATCACTTGCCTCCAAGTCTAGGTATGGGGACCATTAGGGTGTATGCACTACTAGGTATGAATCTTAGTTCCTTAACAACATTAAGGAGGAGAAAACTCAAAAACTACCCCTAAACATAACCTATAAGTCTCAAAGGTCCATGAATGAGACATTGAAACACCACATATGACCTATTTTGTCCAATTTTGGATTTTAAATGAGATACCATTGACACCTTCACTCTACCAGAGTATTCACATCTCTATTGCTAGATGTGGTTCATTCCCAAATATGATACACAAAGAATTCATGCTAACCATAATATCCTCAATTAATATAAAAGGCATTGTTATTATCCATAAAAGATTCATAAAAGATTCAATGGCTCATTTCCCTCTTTCGAATCTAGGAAAAGAAAGGTTTCCCATACCTTAATGTTTTCCCAATGTCAAAAATTGTATTTTCCAAGTCAAGACATAGAAGTACTTAGGGAGGTCAATGCATCTCAATGAGGAAATGAAATAAATATCCAGACATAGATACAGAGACAGAGCTGACGGTAGGATATCTAATTCCATACGCATATAAAGATCATATAAAACTTACCTTATTTCCGAATGGAAGCAGTGCCAGGGAGTGCCACTGCATTGGATGGATAGATCGTAGGGCTAGGGAGCGGCACTTGGCAGCCATCGGATGGCCGGAAAGCATGGCCCACTGCGCCACTTGGAAAACATCGGATGGTCAGATCGCATGGCCCTCACTGCGCCACTTGGCACCCATTGGATGGCCAAAATGCATGGCCCTCACTGCGCCACTTGGCACGCATCGATCGGACGGCCAAATCGCAGGGCCAGCAAACACCACTTGGAATGCACTGAATGGTCAGATTGGAGGGCCCTCGTAACGCCACTTGGCAGACATCCAATGGCTCTAAAAGATGTCTGTATGCCCATATTCATCGAATCTAGTCTTTCCGTACGCTAGTTGGAAGATTTTCGTACACCACTTCGTGGAAATCCAAGGCCTCCGTACGCCACTTGGTTATAGTGGAACCTGGAAACATAGGGAGGAGCTACTACAAGGTTTTCTCACAGTGAATAACGTAACGCCGGTTTGGGTGAAAGCAAAGATGACGGACGAAATTCTCTACCCTGACTATATTCCGAGTTCGATTCTCTCGAGGCCACGGTGAAATTGGGGTGCCAGTAAGCACGGAATCTGACAATCCTAAGAAATAACACAATGAAAAACATGATTTGTTCAATGCAAATGCAGTTACAAGAAGCTCAATAGAATCCAACAAAGCAGTAATTCGAAAATTAAGCACAGTGACCACATTGTGAGAGAGAAAAATATATATATATACAATACTCAGGAAACCCCTGGAATGGGAATAAAAACTTGGCTATATTTCGAATCCCATGTTGACTGGTGAAAAACTCTCGGGCCACGGTGAATTGGGGTGCCATTAAGCACGGAATTAGAACCTAACAAGCCTAAGAAATAACTCACACAATGAAAAACATGATTTATTCCATGCAAATGCAGTCACAAGAAGCCTAATAGATGCCACAGGGACCGGTGCACATGGGTGTTCTCTTGGTGGTTACCTCTCCTTCTCCATTTGTGCAGAAGGATACAAAACTCTGATCTCCTTGTGCTCACAGAACATAACATAACTGGACAATTGGTGCATCAAATCCATTATCCAGCACTGAAACCCGCTGACTCCTCGTCGAAGGAGCCACGAGTGTGGGAACGTGTCTAAAGGACTTCACACATGAGACAAGTGTGTCAATGCGGAGGCATCCAACAAAAGGTGGATATATAAGGTTCAATGTATTTTAATTGCTATTAATTTGAGTTTCAATGCATTTTAATTGCTATTAATTTTTTAGTCCTTCTACTGCCAAGTCCTTTCAAAAGTTTTGCATGCGGTGATCCCAACAAAAAGCCTTGTTGATGAGATTGTGGTGAAGTTTTTTGTTTTAAAGTTAAGATTATGGTATCTAACTTTTTATTTTCAATTATATTTATAAGATATATTTTATGAACGCATGCCCCGTGAATAATAAATAGATAAATACTTTTGTTATCGATAAGTTCCACAAGTGAACTTGGGATAAAGGGATAGTGAGAAAGAAGAAGTGGTATATTGAAGAGTTTAATCCCCCTTACAATCATCGTCAAAAATCGCACATAGAGGGGGAATATATCTTGGAGAGCCAAAATTCTTATTGCTCAATTAAGAACTAATCCCCATCAACTTCGTTGTGAGACCAGGCATTGGAAAAGGAAAACAGAAGCTTGGGAAGAAAGGGTGTGCATTTTTTGCACCCATAGGAAAGTGGAGACAAAAATCATTTCATATTAGAGTGTGAAGCCTTCAAAGACTACATGGATAGCTATGCAAACATCTTGATAGCTAGCTCTTGTGATAAACGATTCAGCGAGAGGGTCGTGAAGAAATTGGGGGCCCTCATCTGCAAGTTGAATAGGAAAAGGGTTGAAATGCATAAATTACTTTGTGAGGTGGTATGTCCCATAGGCTATTTTTAGCCTCGTGGACATTAAAATTTATTCTTCTTCTTCTAAGAGGTGTGTTTGGTTGGCAAGTTTTTTCATTGGTATTTCTCACATAATTTTTTAATGAAGTGTAGAAAAGTGATATTTGGTGTGTACCAAATTATTTATTTTTGACTTGTGGCTAATTGGCATTCATCTTTTGAAATACATAGGATATAGTCAAATTAAAATTGAAAAATGAAACATGATCTCGACGATTTGCAACGGAGCCCACCTGGTGTCATCGAAAGACCTCTTACGTCATTTTCTAACTTCGTCGAGATCATCGTTCTTATAATTAAAAACCCAATCATCAATTGTCAGCCTCATTTCGTCTCAATACTGACAAAATCTGGATTTTTGTAGTGGCCCATCTAGAATTCAACACATAGTTAACGCCTAGATTTGGATTTTGATCTTCGTCGACCCGTCAAACCTGACTCCCTCTGCACACAAAAACCAACATTATGAAATCCCCGTTGCACTCTTTCCCTTCCAACAGAACTAGAACACAAGCAACTCCAAAGGTATGATCCATTCATTTGCTCATTAAGATCGACATGATCAGTTGTTGTATGTTAAGCTGGAACATAAAACACAAAATTATGTGTCGACAACCCACAAGGGAATTAGGTTCATTCTGAAATTTTGCATGCTATCGAAATACCTTAGTCATGTTGCCTTTCTCAACACCCCAAAAATATCCAAAACCTTCCGTTTGGACATCCCCTAAATTTGTCGGTTCTTCATCCTTTGGTTATGCATGTCCTATTCCTCCATTCCCCTAAACTTGTCGGTTTTGTGCCCTATTCCTCCACTGTGCTATGAATGGAATTTCTGGTAAATCATTGAAGGGGTGGCTCTTGTCTTATATTATTCTCTTTGTAGTTTTGTTGGGCACGTGATTTGGATATGTGGTAAATCATTGAAGGGATGGCTCCTGTCTTATCTTATTATCTTTGTAGTTTTGTTGTGGCACACGATTTCGATCCCTCCAACTGGTGTGTGTATACATCATATGCTTGACTGAGCCCCAAATTATTCATAAGAAAAAAAGGCAGACCGTGTGCATGGTGCTGACTTTAATATGGCATATTCATAGTTTTTCTTATTCTCACAAAATCCCCAAACAACCTCATATATAAGCTTCCTTTATACTCATAAAATTGTTGCATAAGAAGCCAAATAGACCCTTCTCTATTTGAAGGTTTCAACACATGCAAATTTTGCTTGAGAGTCGCACAATTCATGACAACTTGAATTCACATACTGTTGGTGACTAATCTCTTGAATTGATATGCATTTCGTAACATCTACCTTTCTACACTGGTAAGTATAACTTCAACGATATTTTCATGCACCTTATATTAGATTATGAAAACACTTGAAATCGATTCAACAATGACACATTACTATTAATATTTTGCGAAGGCATACTCTGTTTTATCCGGAGTGCAATTTGGCATCATAGGATTCCATTAGAATCTTCTTCTAAGTTTGGTTGGCATAGCATATTGGTTGTTTTTCCAGAATTGTTCAAAGGTAACTCTAAGCATATTATCATCGAGTGTTCCATATACTTGCTAAATACTTCAAGGATTGCTCTCCTTTTATCATAAAGTTAACCACTAATTAGATGATAACCTTCATGCATTTTCTTGTTTATCATCTTAAAAAGTAGTGATTAATTCTTCTCTTTCCTATATATTAGTTGTCTTGTAATTCCAAAAGGAAATTCTTCTATTTCTATTTGTCTTGTAATGAGTTATTTACTGGCTATTTCTATTTGAATTTTTAATGTCTAGCATTGGAAAACTATATAAGTCATTTGGTGAGGATCAATCATTTTGGGTTCGGTTTTTTCTACTTTGATGTAGTACTGTGGTGGTGCAATAAACTAGGCTACCGGCTTTATTATCCACTCATTGTTCTCAAAAGATCAAACTCTAGAAGAGTTAAACCCATTTTCACTTTGTTAAAGTGATTGTCATAATTAAGAACATGGGATCCACCTTATCTGAATTTGGAATTGCTACCACCTTCAGGTTAGTGATCATAGGTGTGGAAATACTATTTGGAGTCCTCTATCTGATCTCTAGCCATCAAACAACCTCAACTTTTAAATATGCACGGATTTTGAACACTTGAACAGTGGTGAAATGGACCATTTTCCAAATTTGGGCATAAACAACAACATTTTGGGCAGCTTCAAGAAAGTTTTGGGCATACATATGAACAAAACCAACTTGGAAGTTCTTGGCATACATATGAACAAAACCAATTTTGAAGTTCTAGGCATACATACTAGCATAGATCCATTTTAAACCTCACTCTATCAAGCACCAAGAGGGATCCAATTTCTTGAGGTTTACATTTTTTTACCATTTGGATCCCTTTCGGTAGTTGATACATTTGGGTTTAAAATGGATCTAATCTAGTTTAATATTTTTATATTTTATTTAAGTCAATTTGTAATTTACATTTTTCATTTTTATTTTTATTTTTTTTAATATTTCTATTTATGTTGGCTAACATAATGTGACTAACGTGACAGTATCTACCCCATACTGGGTTGGAGAGCACTTCGCTTCTCTCGGTGCAATGAACAAAACCATCATTTTAAAGTGGAATAACAAGATTGATAAAGACCCATCGAATGAACGAGGTTCTGCCACGCCATGTTGCATCCATTCAGAGATCCCTGCAGGTTTTCTTCCTCCATTATAAATCAAATTGCACTTAATGTGGTAATAATTCAAAGGTTTCCATATATTTAAATGATTAATTTAATGCAGAACATGGCATTCCATGTTAAATGAGATTTGCATGCAGCATACTTTACAAATCAAAACATGAAAAATGTAAAGGTAAAACTATGGCTTACTTTCAATATCATAATATAGTCACACGAACGACCACATCCATAATTTCTTTCAATGAACAATGTGTATGTAAATTTCGTTTACATTCATCTTATTGCAAAATAAATATTAATTTTTTTTCATCCATCTTAATGGAAAATAAATAGAATTTCTATAAATAGCTTACCTTCTATGGAAGTGGTAGGTCAAACATTGTTAGAAAAGAGGATACTTATTTATTTCTTATTTAAATAATAGTTGGAGAATCATATAGGGAAAGCTAATTCTTAATACTAGTCACACAAATTAAAGGGATATTTAAAAACAAATTAGTATCACTTATGGCATTATGGAAATCTGGGAAGCGAAAGCCTAGAGAGAAGCTATGCTTCTCTGATAATAACTCTATTCATTTACTTCGCAAGTTACTTCTATCCTAATGTTCTATAATTTTTAATAAAACAAAAAATTGACTTGTGGCGAGTCTATTAAAGTCTAAATGTTTGTAAATAGGAATGAAAGAAATAAGTCGACACGTATCCAACATATAATTCCAGCAAACATCCCACAAAGCTTCTTACTCTCTAGATTCAATTCCCTCTTCCCAAACCTAGCCCTTGAAGTCCTCTTCATGCATGTACCACACTCGATTATGGACCTCCAGTTGTCATATCTCGAAGGATGATCATGTCTCCTCGATGGATTCTCTCCTTCTTTTGCATTGGAAAAGTACCACTACATTGAAACCGAGTTTAGGAGGAACTTTTTATCTCTGTTTTTGGTTGGTTTTAATCAGTTTTTTGTCATAAATTTTTACGGAATTTTCAAAACGCTCCAAAAACATTGCTAGATATTATAGAATGTGAGTGTTGGGGTTTTCCTATCATCTGATTTCATTTATGAACTTAAAATCACCCAACAAACAACAAGAATTATAGATTTTATAAATTAAATTCACAACAAAAATCATCCTAAAAGTAAAAAAGTCCCCTTATGAGACCGCCCCCATTAAAACTAGATATTCTCTCACCCCTATCATTTTCTTTACCCAAAATATATGTATAATGTAATGGTTGGTGCCTTGTAGTTTCCATGGAAATAATTGTATTGAAATAGGAGATGTAGAGTGCCAAACAACCACATACCCGGCAACAATTTAGGTAAATGATTTCAAGTAAACATGTTAATCCATTGATTCGACTACGTAATGACTTTTTACGAATGAATTTATTAATGCAAGGATACTCGTTAACCATATTCATAGGTTTAGAGAACATGATTAAGAATATGGTAACATGTTAATCCATTAATTCGACTATGTAATGATTAGTTACGCATGAATCTATTAATGCAAGGATGTTAATGGGTTAAGCCCTATCATAATTTTAGGGAAATGAAACTAAGAATATGGTAGTGTTAATGAATCTTATTTATTCAACATGGATTTTTTTAATTTTAAAATTATTTAATGTGGAAACTTCCATCTAATTCCACAATAATAATGCTTATTACTATAGCACATATGTTCCATGAATTGCTACATCAAATTCGAGTTGTTCTTCCATGATGGGAAATGGTGCAATTGGTGCAATGGTAATAAAGAGTATTTTTGAAGATGGCATATCGAATAGGATGTAGGAGGTGATTAGGGTTTCTTTGCATACACAGTTTCTAGGAAACAATAAGGTTTAGCAGCAAAGTTGCATATTCCTTGTCTTTAAACCTTTCCCAATCTCCACAGTTCATTTGCACTAAAAGTTTTGCATAACGTGAAACCCTCATTATAATAAACAATGTGTATTGAAATTATATGATAAGAATGGTGGGACTTTAAGAATATCCACGTAAAAAAATATAAGTTCTTCAAGATGGGACCTTCCTCATAGGGTTTCATCTGTATTATATCCCAGAGAATTGACAATGAAAGGCTTACCACATAGAGCATTGACAATGAAATAGTTCAAATGTGCATAAAGACACATTATCATCCAAGAATAAAACTAGCGAGCACGCACGTATGAAAATATAATGGATTTTCAGTGACTTTTATCTTCAACGTGCTATTTATCATCAATTCTATTATCTATGAAAACTATTCTTTGACAGCGTTATCAATTTCAAGGCATGGTCACACGACTTTGTTAAATGTGCATAAATTTTGTATACCACTAAAAGGTTCTACCTTATAGAGTTGTATGAAACTTTACCATATTTTCTACTACGGTAATTCCCTTAATATTTTATATAAAACATTGTTGCTTTGCGTCGTCTTCACCCTTATCCAAAAACTCATGTAATCTTAACATAAATCTAACTTGTGTTCCATCCATATTCCTAGAAGGATTTATAATCAGAATGAATCCTCTAGGAGCTAGTTGTGATATCATGTTTGGACTCCGCCATAATCTTCAACCATAAATAAATTTTGCAAGTTATTTGATTATTTACTCATTGAAGTGAAACTACATTCTATACATAGGCCTTGATATAAGATTGCCATCTATAAGTAAAAGTTTTGATTGGAGTATTGAGTTGACCAACCCTGTATCAAAGTGAAATGTGCCCCAGTTCCTTTTCTCGAGCTGGCAAATATTCCTTACCAGAAATAAAAGTGAAAGAGATTGCTTGATTTTGAAGAAGCTAATGAATATTGTCTTCTAGTGATGCAAGCAATGAATCTTGGAAGGATAAATGGCAGTCATAACTCTTTCTATATCAGAGAGGGAAGAGCCCAGATCAATGTCGTTTCCTCACAATATGCTCCCAAAATCCATAGTTCAATTCACACGAGCCACACTTGTACTCTTTGTGGTAGTAGCGGTCGTAGAACATTCATATGGAAGTTATGCAAAAGGATGTATATAAAATACATACCAATATTACAAGTTCAAAAATTCCTATTTTTGTTTTAATAACATCTTGTCAATATGGGATATACCTCTTTACTAGTTGTCACAATTATCCGTATACTAAAGAGAGCAATACCCTGGAGGTCCCGGATATTGCCATTTCATATGGCCAGAATAGTGCCCCAATATCATGCATTAATGTACAGTATCTTGCATTAATGTACATGTTGTTGTTGATGAAATATTTGCAGAGCTTTACGCAGCTAGTAGTGTTGTTTCCCACTATAGACTGCCTCAATGACAACATAACCAACGCAATCTCTATGGACAAGACAATTATTGCTGCTACACCCATGTCGTCTTCCTTTTCTGCAGATTTTGATTTAATTTAATCAACGATCCTGCATTGGAATGTTGTCAGAAAAATACAGTCATGAAAATGTTATATGTAGGAGAGGAGAATATATATTTTCTTATTTTAAATTCTAGTATGTAATGGAGATAGTTGACATCACAAATTATTCCATTTTGTCCTTTATGTTACAAATAAATTTTTTGGGTTTGTTTATTTGGTATGATGTGTTGTGCCTAAGTACTATATAATGATACATATTCATGAGGAGCTGAATTATTTTCTTTTATGTTTAGGGAATATAATGTTATATATATGTTGTGTATACACCACACAGTCTTGTGTGTCAATCCAACAAACCAGTTTTAGGTATTCGGTATTACTGGTTTTTTCCAACGTGACTGTATTGTTTTAGTCTTTCAGTATCTTGCACACCTGGTGCGTGTAATCATTTCACTTGATTTCATAGCCATTTCCACAGATGAAACCATTGTTGAACAAGGTAGTGCTTAGAGCCGTGGTATTTGTACTGTATCTATGGCTATACAGATTGCCATAGCCGCAAGCACCACCTAAAACAAAGAAATGAACCAAAAAAATGGTTACACCGTATCTGAGTGTAATATGCCAGCCCGTATTCGGGTTAAGATACTCATATCCGGGTTTAAGGAGGAATATGTTCCATCTTCAAAATAATAATGTATAAATATATAATAATTGAATGGATGAAAAATTACAATGGACATGGCTTGGCCATCACATATTGAAGAGACACTTCTCTTCATAAACTATATTTTAATATTATTAATTACTATTAGGAATAGTTACCTAAATTTATTACTATTTTATTATTATAACATTGCCTTCCCCTTAGGAAAGTTGTCCTCAAAGATTATACTACTGTTGTCGTTTTTTCATTCTCGTTTTGTGTTGAAACAATGTCATTACTTCCTTTATGTCTTTTTTAGAACTAGTTTTAGGTATGTTTTTGGTGTTTACGCAATAGCTTGTCATTTTCCTTTCATTTGTAACTTGAATTTGTACTCCATCATGTTTATTATTGTTCTCCCATTTTCCTTGTACATGAATGCGAGGAATATTTTTGTGACTGGCCATATCAAGCTTTCTTTTAGAAATCACTTGTCCTACAACACTTAGGATGTCATCACGTAATGTTTTCAATTTACTATCCTTACGAGTTATCACAAGAAGTGGCGTTTCGTGAGGCTTCTCACACTTGAAGTCACCTAATAGTGTTACACTTAGGTTTCTCTAGGGTGGTAGAACAAATCTACAATATCTGATTCTTTTGACTTGGATTCCTTTGCATATTGTAGGATCCATCTTTTGTCATTGTATGGATTGTCCTTAGTTTCAACAACACTGGCTTGACTCTCATTATGATCTTGGTCGAGCTCATTTTTATCAAATATATTATTAGTATTTTGGTCATCCGTAATATATTTAGTCTCCTTGTCTTTTTTATTGTCTTGATCAATTTTTTACTCTCATTTTTATTGTCCAACACATTTGAGTTACTGATATGGTTTGTATTAGACCTTAGTTTTTGTAACATTTCCATTATTGTATTCTGGTCTTGTGTCATGATGCTCAAGTTCTTTGCCACGGTGCTTATGATTTGTGTCATCACACTCATATTGTCATCTAACTCTTTTTGTTTCTCATGCATAATGTCTAGTTTGTCATCAAGTTTTCTTCCCAATACTAAAACAACATCTTCTTCGATTTCTTTCTTACGTGCCTTGTTATTTTCATTTCTTTTCTGAATTTTTCTTGGATGGCGACGAGGGCCTTGATGTCCTTCTCCAATTTCTCAAGAACTCCTTTTAATCATGTCATGGCTTGGGTCCAACTATGAGGAAGTGTGTATTTGGATGCTATTTTTTTTGTTTTATGGAAAATTAAAGACACTCAAAGTCTTTGAGATAATTGATTTATTAGTAATTATAATAATAATGATTATTATTATTATTATTATTAAACTCAGGTAATAATATAATAATAATAATATGAAAATTATTATATTGTTATTTATAAAGTTAAAAAATATTGTAAATAATAATGAAATTATTATTTATATTTTATTAACTTTTCGCTTTTTTTTTTGAATATATATATATATATAGGGACGCGATGGTTGCAGGCTACAGAGAAGAGAGGAGAGGAGCACTGAGGGGAGTATGCAGGGATCGCGGGGGAAACGAGCATGCAAATGGAGAAATGAAGAGGATAGAGGTGGTGTAGGTGGAAGGGCACAGTAACACGGATGGGAGCGTGTAGTGGAAGAAGGGGAGGCTCAAGGATTAGACATGGAAGTGCAATGGTTAGGGGGCAGGCTGCGAGGAGGAGAAGGGGAAGGCTGCAAGCAGGTGGTGGCGCGATCGTGGGGCATCATGTGAGAGTGTTGCAACACGAAATGAGGAGTGTTTGCGTGTGGAATAAGACGGGATGCAATGTGGGTTGAAGTGGGAAATGGGTGGAATGAAGGGAAGGTGGATGTGGAAAGGTGGAAATAGGGTTGACTAGTGGTGTGGGAAGAGGAGCAGTAACCACATAAAGGGAGATGATGAGATGGTTGGTTGTGAGGGAGTGTAGCGGAGAGAGGAATGTGAAGTGGGGAGAAAGACGAGTGAGATGGGAGAAGAGGTGAGTGATGGGTGAGAGTAAGTTGATGAGTCGAATCCGAACTCAGTGCCGGAGGAGCGAATTCGCTCTGCTACCATTTGTTACATCCGAACTCAGTGCCGGAGGAGCGAATTCGCTCTGCTACCACTTGTTACATCGTATCCAAATGTAATATGCCATCTCATATCGAGGTTTAAGGAGGAAGATGTTCCATCTTCAAAATAATAATGTATAAATATATAATAATTGAATGGATGATAAATTACAATATATATGGATGCCTTAAATATGGCCTGGACATCACATATTGAAGAGACACTTCTCTTCATAAACTATATTTTAATATTATTAAATACTCTTAGGAATAATTACATATTTATTGCAATTTTATTTTTGTAACAAAAACAACATAAAAAAATTAGGGAAAGACAAACAAACAGTTATTTCGACCCATTACAGCAAAACGTAGCCACACTTACCCATAATACTGGTAGTGTTACTACCATGGGAGAACGTAGCCTGAGCATTAATCACAATTTTTAATTAAGACATTGAAGACATAACAAGATTACCTGCCTGAAGCTCTATAAAATATCATGATAATACAAAGAAATTAGATCGAATTTATGGCTAGTAATGAAGTAAAACCTGCGATGGTGAGGGAAAGGCGGATTTTGTAATGCTTCTGAAATGTTTTGACGCAGTTGTGGAGGTCTATGCAAAAAATCTCACATCTCTGGATCAAATGTTGAACCTTGGGGATCATGTTGATGCTTGGATATTTGTTTCGATCATTCTCTATTTGCATGTGAATCAAACCTAGTAGAGTCGGTTGGTTAGTGACAGTCTCATTGCAATGAAAGAGAACAAGCAATGACAGAAGCAGTAATATTGGAAATTGGAATGTTTTGAGAGCCTCTGTGCTTTAGATAAAAATATTCACTGCTTGCATGCGACCCGCTAGGCAAAGCTTGCATGCAACCTGCCACAAAAATGAACCATGCAACATGCTATGAAAATGAACGATACTAAGACAAGACATTTAGAGTTCCAATGCATCAAGGAACTAGTTTTTAGAGTTGTCAAGGATGTCAAAGTTGTCAGTGCACCAGATGAAAAAACTGTCTTTTTCCAATAAGAATAAGAAAATGACGAAAAAATAGTTGACCTTCATTAAAAAAAATCATAACAAAAAAAAATATAATGCTTATGACACAACTACCAAAAACCAAGCGATTATGTTATTCCGTGCTAGGAGACAATAATAATAAAAGATCTTCAAACTTAAGTGAGAAAATAAAAAAAATCTCGAAATTTTATGGACTACATAAACCTAAAAAAACTATAAGACAATTATTAATATCCAAGCTCAATGCTTTCACCTTGGAAAAAAGGGAGTAGTAAGTTGTAAATCACTGACTATCAATGAAATGCATGTTCATTAGTTGCCTCACTATACACTCAAATTGTATAACAAATGCTTTTATTATACCATATTTATACAATTGCATGATTGATGAAGATTGACAAGATTATTTTATGAAAGATATAAACCAAATGATGATGGACACTCATTAATATTTACAACATAATGGTTGTTTGCCTTTGTCACTTGTTAAAGATTCGTGAGCCATGTGTTGCCATACTTTGAGTTGTTGAATTTTGCCTTTTAAATCTAGGTTATGGTTCCAAGGTACAACGTTCATGCCTCATAGAAATGTTCCCATTCTCTTTCATTTTTTAAATGAATATTTTTGAAATCAACATTTCTATAGAAAAGTTTTTTTTTTTAATTTTTAATTTTTTTATTTATTTTATTATGTATTTTTTTTATCAAAATTTTATAATTATTTAAATAGAAAAATTATCAAAAATATTTTTAATATTTTTCTAATATTATTATTTTTTCATAACATTTAACAATATTGGATTAATTACATATAATTCAAATACTCAAATAATTTTAAAGGTGATTCACAATGAAAGCCTCGTATGCACCATGAAATTCCAATTTATATGAGATTTAAACTCAAAAAAAAAAAGCAATAACAAAATTTCTGAATCACACATATACATATACATATATGTAACTCTACCAACATAGATTCACATCCTAGGCTCTATCAAGCCCTCGCTTTGGTGTGAATCAGACCAAAAGATACATCTTTATTTAAGGTTGACATATAATATTTTTATTATTAATATTTAATACTATTTATGGCGGACATTTAATATTTTTTATTATTTTTTATTTTGTTACGAAAGAACATGACAACATCTCCCCCATACATGTTTTAAAACCATGTGCAAGGCCCTCGGAAAACCATGGGTTATTTAGGAGGCATTGCACATGGTCTTAAAACTGTTTGCAATGACGTGATAAACCATGGGTTGTTTAGGAGGCCTTGCACATGGCTTTAAAACCATTTGCAAGGCCCTCTTAAACCATGTACAATAAAACCATAGGTTGTTTAGGTGGCCTTATACATGGTTTTAAAACCATGTACACAACCAACATTATTTTTTAGATAATTCAATTTTTTTTATAATTTTGTTCAGTTAAAAACACTACAACATCTGCCTTGTATTATTTTTTTTATAACAGCATTTCTTTTTACCAGTAATTAAATTTTGTATTTTTATTGTATAATCTATAAAAATAGAATCACACCACTCAATTATATACCTTCCCTAAAACTATAACTATAACCCTACCCTATAAGCTTCTTGCATTCTTAAAAATGCCGATTTGTCCCATCTTTCTATATTTCAATCTTCATGGAACAAGAATGAATATGCTTAATGAGAGATATTGTCAGGTGTTTATCAGCTTCCAGGAAAACTAACCGCTGGTTTCCTGTCAAGGGATCTTTAAAGATCCTTCCTCTTTTTAAGCTTCCTTCTTAGGAAGATTTTCTTTCCCTACATTTACATTGAAGATGAATTTTTGAAGTGGAAAATGGAATACTTCGAGTCTCTACTTTGAAAATTAAATCGTCTTTCTTGGGTCATCCCTTGCCTAGAAATTTCATGCGAATGACATCTTCTTGGAAGTAGATCGAAGCCGTGTTTGAAGAGGAAATCCTCCGTTGTACATTTACATTTTGAATTGAAATTGAAATTGCGTTTAGTTTGCTCGTTGCGAAAATGGAGTATGAAATTAACAAGTTAAAATTAGCATTCCAAGTTTAGCGTCCACTATGGGCCCGTCCGCCGCCCATCTGATGAATTAGCTAAGAGAAAGTCGTCGAATCTTTCCCGCCCAACTACCCCATTGTAGTCATCGGACTTTGAGTCAGTGACTGATTCGTGGGGAGCATGACCCACCTGTCACTCCAGTCTCGTCTCCTTCCAACAGCCTGCAAATTGGATATATCATGCACTTGTGACTTAGTAGGGGTCGTCTAAAAGCTTATTGGAGTGAGCCTCCATCCCAGACAGTATTGGTTAAGATTGACCGTCCACTCCTTGCAACTATTGGGCCAGTCCTTGCAACTGTTGGTCTGACCTCATTGGTCTGTTGAACGCAACTGTTGGTCTGACCTCATTGGTCTGTTGGAGAAGGGCTTGAAGGGTAGACAAGGGCTTGAAAGGTAGGTGACCTTTCAGATAAATAGACTTCCAAACATAGAGAATAGAGAGTTGCTTCCATAGACTTATCACAAATTATTAGTATATTGATATATCTAACTTGGAGGCTATTAAATATACTCTTAATCTTAAGATAAGAGGTTGTTCCTAAGAAGTTTTTCGGTCATGGCTTGTAAGTTGCGTGTATAATTCAAAGCGTTTTCGTGAAGGCAGTGAATATGCACGCACGTCGAAAAAGGCGGCCGGGTAGTGAATTTCACTGCTTATAAGTGTTCCCATTCCATGCATATTTCCCAGTCCAAGTCTTCCAACTCTCTGAGTTCTCATTCTTGAATTCTTCCATCGTGAGTGACGCATTTTTCTCCTGCAAATCCATCAGATATCATATTGTTTCTCTTAATAGTGTACTTCGCTCTCGTATCATATCGTTTGTCTGCTACCACCGAGCTTTATTATGAAGTGCAGTATAATGGTGCTCCTGATGATGATCTCGATCCTGATCATTGCAGGCCGTAGCAATGGCAGGATGCTCAACAAGAACGAACAGTTTATTGTCGCCGACATTCTTTCCGCCTCCGATCCCAATCTCAATGCACTGTTCAACGATGAGTCTAGCTTGCATACTGCCGATGGTCATATGGAGAAGGATGAGTTCGAGTGTGTTCAAGAGATGATAAGCAGCTCGTCCTCAAAGAGTTCAACGTTATCATTTAGGATAAGCCCCACCGTCCAGAAGACCGATAAAAAGGAAATAGCTGCAACGAGCATTGGCAGGGGCGTAAATTCCATGGTGACTAAAGAGCAGCTCTCCACATCCAGTAGTAGCCCTGGGGTCGGTCACATGCAGATGATCCGTCATAAATCTCAATCAAGAAACGTCGATACAATCAAATCCCATCACAGTAACGTCGGAGATGAACACCTGGAGCCAAAAAAGAGCAACAAGCGCAAACTGGGCTCTTCTCCAAGCCCGGGAGGGGGCAATTGATTGTTTTCAACGTCCTAAAGCTTTTAAAGCAAATTTACGAGACGCGAATTATTTGTTTGTAGATAATGAATTTGTTCATGTTGATGTAATGATTTTGATCCAAATTACAACGCTCAAAATCTGCTTACAATAGGTAAGGTATACCACGCAAGTTCAGCTGTGCAATGCTGTAGCAACGAAAGCTCTATTGCAATAAGTTTCAAAGGGTTAGCTCAATGGGGAGAGGTTATGCGTTCGAGTTTTGAGTCTTTTGAGGTTAGGCCTTCTACGAGGATGGCCTGCTGTTTACCACTTCTACTATTCATTAATATGGAGAAGTATTCCTGAATTTCCCGTGCATATTTGCATATGAAAAAAGAAAGCTTTATTACACAACTTGCACTTTTTTTTTTATCGATAAGTTCATTTTTATAAACCAACTGGCAATCCCGAATGGCAACTCTTTGTACCAACTGGCATGTAAATTTAAAGTTGTTGCATGTAAAAAATATTGTTAGTGAAAGAAGCTCTTTCATTTAATAATTTTTTTTAATATATTATATTTTTTTATTGTGATTTGTTATTAGTTTGGTTTTTGTGGACATTAACCACCATCATTATTATTATAGATATATTTTAAACTTTAATAGAACTTGGAACATTAGTGACTGTACTTGTAAAATAAAAATGATATTTTTTTTATAAGTCTCAATTTTTATATAAAAATAAAAACTAAAATAGATATCTATATTCCTTGGTAGACCAATGTGTTTTGGATGAGGATTCTATCCATTTTAAATATAAAAGAAAACAATTAGTTTCGGAGAAAACTATCCATTGAATTTTGATATTGTTAATAAGGAAAAATAATAAAGCTAAAGTTAAAAATAAGTAAAAGTAATAATAATTAATTCAAACTAAATAGAAAGTTGAAGTTAGATATAATAATAATATAAAAGTTAAAAGAAAAAAATTAGTTTCGGAGAAAATGATCTATTGAATTTAGAAATTGGTTAACAAGGAAAAATAATAAAGCTAAAGTTAAAAAAAGTAAAAGTAATAATAAATAATTCAAACTAAATAGAAAGTCGAAGTTAGAAATAATAATAATATAAAAGTTAAAAATAAGTAAAAGCAATAATAATTAGTTTAAACTAAATAAAAAGTTGAAGTTAGAAATAATAATAAAATACATGTTATTGTAAAATAATTTGGAAGGAAGCTATAATAGCAAAGATGAGAGTAATAAAAGGTTAAAATGATAAGCGATTAATAAAAGGTTAAAATGATAAGCGATTCCTATAAAATTTTAAAATGAAAGAGACATGGCGATAAAATTGAGTAAAACATGGGAGAAAATGAGAGAGTTGACGTATTAGTAACATTAATGACTTATTTTATCCCCAATCTCATTTCTTCTATGGCCAAATCGGTTGCCAAGCATGCTTGGAATCCTCCTTCATGTTCTGTCAAGAAGTTCCAAAATATGCTGGAAGTTCTTATCAGTTAATTTATTTGCATATGGCATCTCCTCGTTCCATGGCAGATATTTGTATTCAAAAGAACTAGGAAACCCACTTTATATGGACAAAGGTTTTATGCTTTTTTATTTGAAAACAAAGAAGACAAACATCTCATCTTTAGAAATTGGCTTGCAAGATTTGTCTAAATCGATGAGGTAGATGCAGCCAATTTTATAATAGTTTGGATGAGAGTATTGCATCTTCCTTTTCATTGTTGGAACATCGACTTTCTAAGAAGTATAGGGAACATGATTTGGATTTACATAGATAATCAAAACCAAAGGAAATAATGGAAACAATATAGGGAACATGCTTTAGACTTACACAGATAATCAAAACCAAAGGAATGAATGCAAACAGTATAGGGAACATGCTTTGGAATTACATAGATAATCAAAACCAAAGGAAAGAATGTTTGCATGTGTTTGGATTTGTGTGGAAGTTTATTTTAAAAAAGGGAAACAAGAAGCCATTGTACTCAGCCTGAACGAATAACGACATTACTATAAATTTGAATACAAACAAACCCCCTTAATTGTAAGTCCTGCACACAAAAAATCAATCCAAGGAATAGTCAAGAAAAATATGGGATCTAAGGACAATGGCCCAAAATCATGAAGAGACCAACAAAGTAGGTCGCTGGTAGACAGTCAAGAAAAAGATGGGATCTTAGGACAATGATCAAGCCTTGACCCCTCCTCTCTCACATCGAGCTACTTCGAAAACCCATCTAGGCGGTCCCTCTTAGATCACATTATTCTCAATGCCTACTCCAAGGATTGATCAGACCCCCTGAGTGAACTAGTCCAAAATCTACTAGTTGATCGATTCCAACTGGTAACCACTTAGGCATTTTGTCTCAAGAAAAACTCATTCCATTTGACAATGTTGTGGCATCCATTGTTAGTCACATCATCTTCAAATTTTTGTCCCAACTTTCCGTGCTTCTTTGATCCCCTGATCACCTAGGGTCAATATTTGAATCATCTGAAAGAAATTGACCCTACTTTAGACAAACCTATAGTCCCTTCTAGAATCATTAATTAGACCAAAGAATAGAGATAAAGTGAAGGAGACGAAAATACATAAGAGATCGAAGAAGAATGAAAATTTAAAATGGTAGGATGGAAGCCATCCATAGAAAAGAGAGAGGAAGTAGCTAATAAATACAAGATCCTTAGGCTTGAAACGACTATTATTAGATCCGAGAAACATAATGTGAAACAAGAGTCATACGAGAGCCTAAGTTTCTAGGTTTTCCATACAAGAAACGATGAGAGAGGAAAACAACAATATTGAAGGTAAATTTACCAAAACTATTAAATTATTTAAGAAACATGGAAATATTGGTAGACTTTAAAAAACATAGGTTTAGCTTATTAATAGCTACATATATTCTTATCACTATAGGTATATCTCTGAATATCCTTCTAAAAAATCCTATTTAAAATGCCAAAATGGAAACAAACCTAATCATCTAGATGGGAAAGCTCATTCACTAAAGTGGTTTTTGAGCTTATTCCAGTTACAAAGCTCTATTCCATGTCCTTGACACCATTCCACTTGGTCATTAGGCCCTCCATCAACATGGCCATCATGTTTTTAATCATCCTATAGTGATTAATTTTTTCATCGTTTCTTCCTGAGGCTAAATGTTCAGAAACCACCTTAGATTCCCAATCATCAATCATGCATCTAACACACATGGAGACGTGCAACACATACCCATCAGTAGCACCAAGGTTTACCTTATGGATTCCACCTCCACGACTTGCACTACCTCTGCATGGAGTACCGTGTTGCCTTGGCATTTCTTCCTTCAAATTTGTTGGTAGACTGTCGGAGGAAGAAATGGTGAGCAGAAGTAGGAGGACAAGCAAGCAAGGATAATGGAGGTTAGAAAGATTCATGATGAGAGATATGGGCTTCACAAAATGATGAGAAAACACGTGCATAAATTAACTCTGTTGCGTTACAACCAAGGATTAACTGGACATTCTAACTGCTTGTGGGGTTGGCAATAAGTTTGGCACCTTGGGCATTTAAGACTACCCCGTTGGTGTCCGCGTTGTTTCCTACGCCAGAACCATGCGTCCTAAGCGCCAAGTGGCCCATGTGATGCCCTTGTATGTTACCCGCAGTTGGGGTTGGTTTCCTTGATATTAAATATACATTGAATATATCATTAAATTTCATAGAATAAAATGCTACAATGATGGATATGAGGAAGTTTTCCATTAAAACTTTCCTTAGGTTTGAAAACCCTTAAATGAAAAGTATTAACATTCAAGAAAGATACTATAAATATTTGAAATAAAGTGAGAGGTGGTCTCATAATTACAACAATGTCACAAATTAAGAATAAATGGTGTTTTATATAAACCTCCTTTCACATGGAAAGATAGAAAAGGGGAAGGAGTGGTTTTAATAAAAGAAAAATAATGCATATTGAGACTCATCATAAAGAAAAAGAAGACATATTGAGATTTATCACTCTATTATATATGTGTAATTCATTATTAAATTTCATTACATTTCTGCACATCTATTATCATTAAACATGATTATTACTTTATTACAATGATTATTTTGATCGTGTAATTTTTTAATTTTAATTTTGAATGAGATGATTTCAAAAATTTTGGTTCTTAAGCAACATAGTTTTGATACAGCCGCTGCAATTCAAATCTCCATATATCCATATTAAGATCGGCTGTATCAAGATCCCAAAGATCAAATCCCTTTAATAATATAAAATAGGTTTGAACCTCATGGAATTTACCTATTATAATACAGTGTAAAAATAAGAAACGTAAGAAATCAAATAAGTTTATGGAATATAAAAATTTTATTTATGGAAAATGGGTAAAGTCAGATAAATTCACTTTCTTCTAAATATTCTATGTTATTTTTTCTTTAGAACATTTATAATGCATATGTTTGAAGATATAGTTTAGTATCAAAAAGGAATTTGTTGAAAAAAATTGTACACTTGTACATAATAGTGAGGTCTTATAGTGGGTTTTTTCATATTTATTAATGTTAGTTTTATATTTTTAAAAATTTTAAAATAATGAGCTTAATGGTTAAGGTCTAGTCTTAAGGCCTTAACTTAACCAATCTATTATTTTTAATTATTATTTTAGTACATAAGCCACCATATGTACTTGTGCATGATACAATTTTTTTTCCAAATGGGAAAGGAAATAAAAAATTACACCCGAAATAATGAACTGTCTATTTTAGAAATATCATATATATGTACATTTAAAATACGCAGACAAAGATTTTTAGGTGTCTACGATTTCATAAGTAATGAATATATGCTTCATATTAAAATGTGTGGTTGGAAACAACCTTGAGAATGAGTTGGGAATATATATATGATGCATCCTAAACCAATAGGTTTTCCATTATGAATCTAAAACAAAACCAGGCAAGTCATCCATCATATAGATGAATAGAGGCAATTCCACCAATATTTTTTTAATTCGTAGGAACACATGTGCATTAACAAGTGTGTGTTTGTTCCTTTCTTACATTTTACCATCCAAATTCTTGTGTGGTGGGCTTAAAGCATGTTTCTTGGCTCTCGAACCTATGTGGATCTTTTTAGGGAGACTAAATAATATTTTTTTAGCTCCAACAACTAATGTCAAGGGCTTTAGGTTTTCTTTTTACTACCTTTACTATGGTTAAGGCCTCAATACCCATCCACAATGTCTCAGACATCTTAATGGAACTCATATCCAATTCCTAGCGAAAGATTCCTTATCAACAGTTCATGTTGTTGTGTCTAGGGTTTGTTCATGGAACTTGAGCTCACGATGGTTCAATTAGGGATAAAAGCTCTTAGTTATCTTATGGACCATCTAACGTAGTCCAAACATATTTTTAGTGGACAAAACCTATCCATGGAATGTGCATCCCACTTAATGTCCTTCATAGAACCCATACAAATGACCAACATGATGGAACAAGGAATCATTCAAGGATCTTAAGTATGAAAAGATTCAAATATATCCCTCACGTATTTTTTCCTTCGTCATCCATGTTTAAGGCCCCATGACCCATCCTTGATGTGAAAAATATCTCAATGGTGTCTATATCCATCCTTGATGCCAAAGACCCTAAAAAAATAGTTTGTGCTATGGTTTGCAAGTGTTTTTAATGTCAAATGAGACTAAAAGTAGAATTTAGGGGAAAAGGACATATTATTATCCTCTTACGACATTTATAAGTCATATAGACACATTCCTAGTGTAAAAATAATGTATTAATGGCCTGTAGAGAATCCTTTGAGGTTGTTTATGACCAATAGAGGTCATAAGTGGAGATTTGAGGACATTTTGATGTCCATTGATATTGATAAATTGTTTTTGTGTCTTAAGGATACGGATTCCCTCCCCCAACCAATGAAAAGGGTCTTCATATGATGTTTCCCTACCATGAAAATGGTTAATACCCTAAGACCCATCCACAGTGCGTGAAACTTCTTAATGGAACCTATATCTAAGACCTGCGGTAAAGACTCCCTATCAACGACATATGTTGTTGTGCCACGGGTTTTTCCATGGAGATTGCACTCAATAGGTTTGATTAGGGCTCAAATCCATTTGTTACCACCATAACCATGTGGCACAGTCCAAAACTATCACCAATGGACAAAACCTACCCACGACACCTATATCCCATCAAATTCTTAAATAGGACCCCTTCAAAGGATTGATGTGATTGTAAAAGGAATCATTCAAGTTTGTTGAGTCCAAAATGATTCAATAATATCCTCAAGACACTTGTTTTCCTTCCTCGTCCATGTTTAAGGCCCTGCGGCCCATCCTTGATGTGAAAATATGTCAGTGGCATCTATATCAAACCTTGATTCCAAATACCCCTCACAAAGGGTTCATGTTATAGTTTGTAGGTGTTGATCATGGTGATTGAGCCTAATAAGTGTAATATAGGGCATGAGGCATATTATTATCCTCTTATGAGATTGGAAATACCTCCAAACACATTCCTAGTGCATAACTAATGTATTGATGGCATGCAAGGAACCCTTGGAGGTGATTGTTAACCAACAAAGGTTTCTCTTTAAGTGGAAATATTGATAATGTTTTTTATTTTTTATCACTAGGAATGAGTTTTGATTGCCTCGAACCACTACACCTAACCTCCTGTGAGCATCACTTGCCTCCAAGTCTAGGTATGGGGACCATTAGGATGTATGCACTCCTAGGTATGAATCTTAGTTCCTTAACAACATTAAGGAGGAGAAAACTCAAAAACTACCCCTAAACATAACCTCTAAGTCTCAAAGGTCCATGAATGAGACATCGAAACACCACATATGACCTATTTTGTCCAATTTTGGATTTTAAATGAGATACCATTGACACCTCCACTCTACTCTATTGCTAGATGTGGTTCATTCCCAAATATGATACACAAAGAAGTCAGGTTACACGTTGAACTACACGATCAATGTAGGTTCATTTAACTAACTCTGACAACTTGTGTTCTAATTAGTTGTAATGAACTATCCCACTAGTTGATAAATAAGAATTACTTTGCAACTATCCTATTTCAATTTGAATAAATTCTATTTATAAGTGTTATTTTGCCTATCTATGTTGAACACTATTCACACCGATAACCTTCAACAAAGCTGCACCATTAATTAAAACACCATTTGAATGACTCTATCTTCTCTAGTGCTTTAGCGGAAAGTTCAGAAGAAGCTTACTATTGAACTCCACTGCTAAGAGTTCTTAAACCGCTGGAACCATAATATCCTCAATTAATATAAAAGGCGTTGTTATTATCCATAAAAGATTCAATGGCTCATTTCCCTCTTTCGAATCTAGGAAAAGAAAGGTTTCCCATACCTTAATGTTTTCCCAATGTTAAAAATTGTATTTTCCAAGTCAAGACGTAGAAGTACTAAGGGAGGTCAATGCATCTCAATGAGGAAATGAACTTATATATTAGTAAGTAAGATTGTAACATGGAATGGGAGTTCTTTTATTACGGATATGAACTAGCAAAGTTAGTATATATATTTTCATGTGGCGAGCAAATAATATATTAATCTACTAAAAATAATTCAAAATTTAAATGTTTGTAAATAGGAATGAAAGAAATAAGTTGACACATATCCAACATATAAATAAATAACAAATAAAGCTGTCTTCTTTTAGGTCCTTAATAAATAAATAACAAACCAAATTGTTGGAAGTACGCCCCCATCCAGTGAAGCAAGTAGAAATAGAGCCCGCATCCTTTCCCCATTTCCATTTCCAATGGTAGATCCTTCAGATAAATATCCAGACATAGATACAGAGACAGAGACACAGCTGCCAGTAGGATATCTAGACGCATATAAAACTTACCTTATTTCCCAATGGAAGCAGTGCCAGGGAGTGCCACTGCATCGGATGGCCAGATCGCAGGGCTAGGGAGCGGCACTTGGCAGCCATCGGATGGCCGGAAAGCATGGCCCACTACGCCACTTGGCAAACATCGGATGGTCAGATCGCATGGCCCTCACTGTGCCACCCATCGGACGGCCAAATCACAGGGCCCAGCAAACACCACTTGGAATGCACTGGATGGTCAGATCGGAAGGCCTTCGTAACGCCACTTGGCAGACATCCAACGGCTCTCCAAGGGTGTCCGTACTCCCATATTCATCCAATCTAGTCTTTCCGTACGCCAGTTGGTAGATTTCCGTACACCACTTGGTGGCAATCCAAGGCCTCCGTACGCCACTTGGTTATAGTGGCACGTGGAAACATAGGAGGACCCGCTACGAGGTCCTCCTAAGCGAAGATGACGGACGGTGAACATAGAAAGTGGTGACAGGAAAACACAGCAGAAAGTGGTGATTACAAAGTTTAAATGGCAGCCTTTAAACACTCAATCACACGCTGCCTCTGCCTCTCTGCTTCTGAATCAAAAATGGAAAGACATATGTGAAATTAAATGATAATTAAAAGTCTGTTCAATAGTAAGTCTGTTCATTGGTTAGCTAATCGAAATAGAAAGTCTGTTCATTGGTTAGAAAGTCTGTTCAGAGTTTCTAGCTGCGCGAGTTCGGGGCCACGGTGAAATTGGGGTGCCAGTAAGCACGGAATCTGACAATCTTAAGAAATAACACAATGAAAAACACGATTTATTCCATGCAAATGCAGTTACAAGAAGCCCAATAGAAGCCAACAAAGCAGTAATTCGAAAATTAAGCACAGTGACCACATTGTGAGAGAGAAAAATATATATATACAGAATACTCAGGCAACCCCTGGAATAGGAATAAAAACCTGGCTATATTTCGAATCCCATGTTGACTGGTGAAAAACTCTGGGGCCACGGTGAATTGGGGTGCCATTAAGCACGGAATTAGAACCTGACAAGCCTAAGAAATAACACACAATGAAAAACACGATTTATTCCATGCAAATGCAGTCACAAGAAGCCCAATAGAAGCCACAGGGACCGGTGCACATGGGTGTTCTCCTGGTGGTTGCCTCTCCTTCTCCATTTGTGCAGAAGGCTACAAAACTCTGATCTCCTCGTGCTCACAGAACATAACATAACTGGACAACTGGTGCATCAAATCCATTATCCAGCACTCAAACCCGCCGACTCCTCGTCGAAGGAGCCACGAGTGTGGGAACGTGTCTAAAGGACTTCACACATGAGACAAGTGTGTCAATGTGAGGCTCCAACAAAAGGTAGATATACAAGGTTCAATGTATTTTAATTGCTATTAATTTGAGTTTCAATGTATTTTAATTGCTATTAATTTTTTAGTCCTTCTACTGCCAAGTCCTTTCAAAACTTTCTCATGCAGGTGATCCCAACAAAAAGCCTTGTTGATGAGATTGTGGTGAAGGTTTTCGTTTTAAAGTTAAGATTATGGTATCTAATTTTTCATTTTCAATTATATTTATAAGATATATTTTATGAATATATTTTATGAACGCATGCCCCGTGAATAATAGATAGGTAAAGACTTTTGTTATCGATAAGTTCCACAAGTGAACTTGGGATAAAGGGATAGGGAGAAAGAAGAAGTGTTATATTGAAGAGTTTAATCCCCCTTACAATCATCATCAAAAATCGCACATAGGGGGGAATATATCTTGGAGAGCCAAAATTCTTATTGCTCAATTAAGAACTAATCCCCATCAACTTCATTGTGAGACCAGGCATTGGAAAAGGCAAACAAAAGCTTGGGAAGAAAGGGTGTGCATTTTTTGCACCCACAGGAAAGTGGAGACAAAAATCATTTCATATTAGAGTGTGAAGCCTTCAAAGACTACACGGATAACTATGCAAACATCTTGATAGCTAGCTCTTGTGATAAACGATTCAGTGAGAGGGTCGTGAAGAAATTGAGGGCCCTCATCTGCAAGTTGAATAGGAAAAGGGTTGAAATGCATAAATTACTTTGTGAGGCGGTATGTCCCATAGGCTATTTTTAGCCTCGTGGACATTAAAATTTATTCTTCTTCTTCTAAGAGGTGTGTTTGGTTGGCAAGTTTTTTCATTGGTATTTTTCACATAATTTTTTAGTGAAGTGTAGAAAAGTGATATTCGGTGTGTACCAAATTATTTCTTTTTGACTTGTGGCTAATTGGCATTCATCTTTTGAAATACATAGGATAAAGTCAAATTAAAATTGAAAAATGAAACATGATCTCGACGATTTGCACCGAAGCCCACCTGGTGTCGTCGAGAGACCCCTTACGTCATTTTCTAACTCCGTCGAGATCATCGTTCCTCTAATTAAAAACCCAATCATCAATTGTTGGCCTCATTTCGTCTCAATACTGACAAAATTTGGATTTTTGCAGTGGGCCATTTGGACTTCAACACATAGTTAACGCCTGGATTTGGATTTTGATCTTCGTCGACCCGTCAAACCTGACTCCCTCTGCACACAAAAAACAACGTTATAAAATCCCCGTTGCGCTCTTTCCCTTCCAACAGAACAAGAACACAACCAACTCCGAAGGTATGATCCCTTCGTTGCTCATTGAGATGGGCATGATCAGTTGTTGTATGTTAAGATGGAACATAAAGCACAATTTAATTTAGTTCATAAAACTCTAAAAATTATGCGTCGACAACCCACAAGGGAATTAGGTTCATTCTGAAATTTTGCATGCTATCGAAATACCTTAGTCATGTTGCCTTTCTCAACACCCCAAAAATATCCAAAACCTTCCTTTTGGACATCCCCTAAATTTGTCGGTTCTTCATCCTTTGGTTATGCGTCCTATTCCTCCATTCCCCTAAACTTGTAGGTTTTGCACCCTATTCCTCCATTGTGCTATGAATGGAATGTCTGGTAAATCATTGAAGGGGTGGCTCTTGTCTTATCTTATTCTCTTTGTAGTTTTGTTGTGGCACACGATTTGGATATCTGGTAAATCATTGAAGGGGTGTCTCTTGTCTTATCTTATTCTCTTTGTAGTTTTGTTGCGGCACACGATTTCGATCCCTCCAACTGGTGTGTGTATACAGCATATGCTTGACTGAGCCCCAAATTATTCAGAAGAAAAAAAGGCAAACCGTGTGCATGGTGCTGACTTTAATATGGCATATTCATAGTTTTTCTTATTCTCACAAAATCCCTAAACGACCTCATATATAAGCTTCCTTTATACTCATAAAATCATTGCATAAGAAGCCAAATAGACCCTTTTCTATTTGAAGGTTTCAACACATGCAAATTTTTCTTGAGTCACACAATTCATGACAACTTGAATTCACATACTGTTGGTGACTAATCTCTTGAATTGATATGCATTTCATAACGTCTACCTTTCTACAATGGTAAGGATAACTTCAATGATATTTTCATGCACCTTATATTAGATTATGAAAACACTTGAAATCGATTCAACAATGACACATTACTATTAATGGTTTGCAAAGGCATGCTCTGTTTTATCTGTAGTGCAATTTGGCATCATAGGATTCCATTAGAATCCTCTTCTAAGTTTGGTTGGCATAGCATATTGGTTGTTTTTCCAAAATTGTTCAAAGGTAACTCTAAGCATATTATCATCGAGTGTTCCATATACTTGCTAAATACTTCAAGGATTGGTCTCCTTTTATCATAAAGTTAACCACTAATTAGGTCATACCATTCATGCATTTTCTTGTTTATCATCAAGTAAAAAGTAGTGATTAATTCTTGTCTTTCCTATATATTAGTTGTCTTGTCATTACACAAGGAAATTCTTCTATTTCTATTTGTCTTGTAATGAGTTATTTAATCGCTATTTCTACTTGAATCTTTAATGTCTAGCATTGGAAAACTATATAAGTCATTTGGTGAGGATCAATCATATTGGGTTCAGTTTTTTCTACTTTGATGTAGTACTGTGGTGGTGCAGTAAACCAGGCAACCAACATTGCTTTATTATCCACTCATTGTTCTCAAAATATCAAACTCTAGAAGAGTTACCCATTTTCACTTTGTTAAAGTGATTGTCATAATTAAGAACACAGGGATCCACCTTATCTGAATTTGGAATTGCTACCGCCTTCAGGTTAGTGATCATAGGTGTGGAAATACTATTTGGAGTCCTCTATCTGATCTCTAGCCATCAAACAACCTCAAGTTTGAAATAAGCACTAAATTTGAACACTTGAACGGTGGTGAAATGGACCATTTTCCAAATTTGGGCATAAACAACAGCATTTTGGGCAGCTTCAAGAAATTTTTGGGCATACATATGAACAAAACCAACTTGGAAGTTCTTGGCATACATACGAACAAAACCAGTTTTGAAGTTCTAGGCATACATACTAGCATAGATCCATTTTAAACCTCACTCTATCAAGCACCGAGAGGGATCCAATTTCTTGAGGTTTACATTTTTTTACCATTTGGATCCCTTTTGGTACTTGATACATTTGGGTTTAAAATGGATCTTAGCTAGTTTAATATTTTTTATATTTTATTTAAGTCAATTTGTAATTTACATTTTTCATTTTTTTTTCATTTTTTTTAATATTTCTATTTATGTCGGCTAACATAATGTGACTAACATGACAATATCTACCCCATATTGGGTTGGAGAGCACTTCTCTTCTCTCAGTGCAATGAACAAAACCATCATTTTAAAGTGGAATAACAGCATTGATAAAGACCCATCGAATGATTAAATTTCTAAGGTTGAACGAGGTTCTGCCATGCCATGTTGCATCCATTCAGAGATCCTTGCAGGTTTTCTTTCTCCATTATAAATCAAATTGCACTTAATGTGGTAATAATTCAAAGGTTTCCATATATTTAAATGATTAATTTAATGTAGAACATGACATTCCATGTTAAAAGGGATTTGCATGCAACATACTTTACAAATCAAAAGATGAAAAATGTAAAGGTAAAACTATGGCTTACTTTCAATATTATAATATAGTCACACGAACGACCACATTCATAATTTCTTTCAATGAACAATGTGTATGTAAAATTCGTTTACATTCATCTTATTGCAAAATAAATATTAATTTTTTTTTCATCCATCTTAATGGAAAATAAATAGAATCTCTATAATAAATAGAATCTCTATAAATAGCTTACCTTCTATGGAAGTGGTAGGTCAAACATTGTTACCTTCTATGGAAGTGGTAGGTCAAACATTGTTAGAAAAGAGGATACTTATTTATTTCTTATTTAAATAATAGTTGGAGAATCACATAGGGAAAGCTAATTCTTAATACTAGTCACAATGATTAAAGGGATATTTAAAAACAAATTAGTATCACTTATGGCATTATGGCAATCCGGGAAGCGAAAGCCTAGAGAGAAGCTATAAGCCTAGAGAGAAGCTATAAGCCTAGAGAGAAGCTACGCTTCTCTAATAATAACTCTATTCATTTACTTCGCAAGTTACTTTTATCCTAATGTTCTTTAATTTTTAATAAAACAAAAAATTAACCCGTGGCCAATATATTAAAGTCTAAATGTTTGTAAATAGGAATGAAAGAAATAAGTTGACACGTATCCAACATATAATTCCAGCAAACATCCCACAAAGCTTCTTACTCTCTAGATTCAATTCCCTCTTCCCAAACCTAGCCCTTGAAGTCCTCTTCATGCATGCACCACACTCCACTATGGACCTCTAGTTGTCATATCTCGAAGGATGATCATGTCTCCTCGATGGATTTTTTCCTTCTTTTGCATTGGAAAAGTACCACGACATTGAAACCGAGTTTAGGAGGAATTTTTTATCTCTGTCTTTGGTTAGTTTTAATGAGTTTTTTGTCATGAATCTTTATGGAGTTTTCAAAATGCTCCAAAAACATTGCTATATATTATAGAATGTAAATGTTGGAGTTTTCCTATCATCTGATTTAGTTTATGAACTTAAAATCACCCAACAAACAACAAGAATTATAGATTTTATAAATTATATTCACAACAAAAAATCATAAAAAAATCCCCTTATTAGCTAGCTCCCATTAAAACCACATATTCTCTCACCCCTATCCTTCTCTTTTCCCAAAATATATGTATAATGTAATGGTTGGTGCCTTGTAGTTTCCATTTCCATGGAAATAATTGTATTGAAATAGGAGATGTAAAGTGCCAACCAACCACATACCCGGCAACAATTTAGGTTAAATGATTTCAAGTAAACATGTTAATCCATTGATTCGACTACGTAATGACTTGTTACGAATGAATTTATTAATACAAGGATACTCGTTAACCATATTCATAGGTTTAGTGAACATGATTAAGAATATGGTAACATGTTAATCCATTAATTCGACTATGTAATGATTAGTTACGCATGAATCTATTAATGCAAGGATGTTAATGGGTTAGGCCCTATCATAATTTTAGGGGAATGAAACTAAGAATATGGTAGTGTTAATGAATCTTATTTATTCAACATGGAGTTTTTTAATTTTAAAACTATTTAATGTGGAAACTTCCATCTAATTCCACAATAATAATGCTTATTACTATAGCACATATGTTCCATGAATTGCTACATCAAATTAGAGTTGTTCTTCCATGATGGGAAATGGTGCAATTGGTGCACAAGTAATAAAGGGAATTTTTGAAGATGGCATAAAATAGGTGTCGAATAGGATCTAGGAGGTGATGAGGGGTTTTTTTTGCATACATAGTTTCTGGGAAACAACAAGGTTTAGTAGCAAAGCTTCAAATTCCTTGTCTTTAAGGTTGAAAAGTTGTAGCTTGAAAACAAGAAAGATATGAAAAGTGCTTTAAATAGGGATGCTCCAATGGAATATCTATATGTGGTTTGTTAGCACTGCATGTAATATGTTATATATTTTGAGTTGACTTGTTTTGTGTTTATATTTAAAGATGTTTAGCAATCTTGAAAAGCGCCTAACTGATTAATGTAAACCTTTCCCAATCTCCACAGTTCATTTGCACTAAAAGTTTTGCATAACGTGAAACCCTCATTATAATAAACAATGTCTATTGAATTTATATGATAAGATTGGTGGGACTTTAAGAATATCCAGATAAAAAAGTATAAATTCTTCAAAATAGGACCTTCCTCATAGGGTTTCATCTGTATTATATCCCAGAGAATTGACAATGAAAGGCTTAACACATAGAGCATTGACAATGAAATAGTTCAAATGTGCATAAGTACGCATTATCATTCAAGTATACAACTAGCGAGCATGCACGTATGAAAATATAATGGGTTTTCACTAACTTTTATCTTCAACGTGCTATTGATCATCAATTATGTTATCTATGAAAACTATTCTTTGACAGCGTTATCAATTTCAAGGCATGGTCAGGATCCATCCAATAATCACACGACTTTGTTAAATGTGCATAAATTTTGTATACCACTAAAAGGTTCTACCTTATAGAGTTGTATGAAACCTTACCATTTTTTCTACTCAGGTAATTCCCTTAATATTTTATATAAACATTGTTGCTTTGCGTCGTCTTCACCCTTATCCAAACACTCATGTAATCTTAACATAAATCTAACTTGTGTTCCATCCATATTCCTAAAAGGATTTATAATCAGAATGAATCCTCTAGGAGCTAGTTATGATATCATGTTTGGACTCCGCCATAATCTTCACCCATAAATAAATTTTGCAAGTTATTTGATTATTTACTCATTGAAGTGAAACTACATTCTATACATGGGCCTTGATATAAGATTGCCTTCTATAAGTAAAAGTTTTGATTGGAGTATTGAGTTGACCACCAACCCTATATCAAAGTGAAATGTGCCCCAGTTCCTTTTCTCGAGCTGACAAATATTCCTTCCCAGAAATAAAAGTGAAAGAGATTGCTTGATTTTGAAGAAGCTAATGAAGATTTTCTTCTAGTGATGCAGGCAATGAATCATGGAAGGATAAATGGCAGTCATAACTCTTTCTATATCAGAGAGGGAAGAGCTGACATCAATGTCGTTTCCTCGCAATATGCTCCCAAAATCCATAGTTCAATTCACACGAGCCACACTTGTACTCTTTATTGTAGTAGCGGTCGTAGAACATTCATATGGAAGTTATGCAAAAGGATGTATATAAAATACATACCAATATTATAAGTACAAAAATTCCTATTTTTGTTTTCATAACATCTTGTCAATATGGGATATACCTCTTTACTAGCTGTCACAATTATCCGTATACTAAAGAGAGCAATACCCTGGAGGTCCCGGATATTGCCATTTCATATGGCCAGAATAGTGCCCCAATATCATGCATTAATGTACAGTATCTTGCATTAATGTACATGTTGTTGTTGATGAAATATTTGCAGAGCTTTACGCAGCTAGTAGTGTTGTTTCCCACAATGACTGCCTCAATGACAACATAACCAACGCAATCTCTATGGACAAGACAATTATTGCTGCTACACCCATGTCGTCTTCCTTTTCTGCAGATTTTGATTTAATTTAATCAACGATCCTGCATTGGAATGTTGTCAGAAAAATACAGTCATGAAAATGTTATATGTAGGAGAGGAGAATATATATTTTCTTATTTTAAATTCTAGTATGTAATGGAGATAGTTGACATCACAAATTATTCCATTTTGTCCTTTATGTTACAAATAAAAATTTTGGGTTTGTTTGTTTGGTATGATGTGTTGTGCCTAAGTACTATATAATGATACATATTCATGAGGAGCTGAATTATTTTCTTTTATGTTTAGGGAATATAATGTTATATATATGTTGTGTATACACCACACAGTCTTGTGTGTCAATCCAACAAACCAGTTTTAGGTATTCGGTATTACTGGTTTTTTCCAACGTGACTGTATTGTTTTAGTCTTTCAGTATCTTGCACACCTGGTGCGTGTAATCATTTCACTTGATTTCATAGCCATTTCCACAGATGAAACCATTGTTGAACAAGGTAGTGCTCAGAGCCGTGGTATTTGTACTGTATCTATGGCTATACAGATTGCCATAGCCGCAAGCACCACCTAAAACAAAGAAATGAACAAAAAAAAATGGTTACACCGTATCTGAGTGTAATATGCCAGCCCGTATTTGGGTTAAGATACTCATATCCGGGTTTAAGGAGGAATATGTTCCATCTTCAAAATAATAATGTATAAATATATAATAATTGAATGGATGAAAAATTACAATGGACATGGCTTGGCCATCACATATTGAAGAGACACTTCTCTTCATAAACTATATTTTAATATTATTAATTACTATTAGGAATAGTTACCTAAATTTATTACTATTTTATTATTATAACATTGCCTTCCCCTTAGGAAAGTTGTTCTCAAAGATTATACTACTGTTGTCGTTTTTTCATTCTCGTTTTGTGTTGAAACAATGTCATTACTTCCTTTATGTCTTTTTTAGAACTAGTTTTAGCTATGTTTTTGGTGTTTACGCAATAGCTTGTCATTTTCCTTTCCTTTGTAACTTGAATTTGTACTCCATCATGTTTATTATTGTTCTCCCATTTTCCTTGTACATGAATACAAGGAATATTTTTGTGACTGGCCATATCAAGCTTTCTTTTAGAAATCACTTGTCCTACAACACTTAGGATGTCATCACGTAATGTTTTCAATTTACTATCCTTATGAGTTATCACAAGAAGTGGCGTTTCGTGAGGCTTCTCACACTTGAAGTCACCTAATTGTGTTACACTTAGGTTTCTCTAGGGTGGTAGAACAGTGAAGGTAGAGAATGAATCTACAATATCTGATTCTTTTGACTTGGATTCCTTTGCATATTGTAGGATCCATCTTTTTTCATTGTATGGATTGTCCTTAGTTTCAACAACAGCTTGACTCTCATTATGATCTTGGTCGAGCTCATTTTTATCAAATATATTATTAGTATTTTGGTCATCCGTAATATATTTAGTCTCCTTGTCTTTTTTATTGTCTTGATCAATTTTTTACTCTCATTTTTATTGTCCAACACATCTGAGTTACTGATATGGTTTGTATTAGACCTTAGTTTTTGTAACATTTCCATTATTGTATTCTGGTCTTGTGTCATGATGCTCAAGTTCTTTGCCACGGTGCTTATGATTTGTGTCATCGCACTCATATTGTCATCTAACTCTTTTTGTTTCTCATGCATAATGTCTAGTTTGTCATCAAGTTTTCTTCCCAATACTAAAACAACATCTTCTTCGATTTCTTTCTTACGTGCCTTGTTATTTTCATTTCTTCTCTGAATTTTTCTTGGATGACGACGAGGGCCTTGATGTCCTTCTCCAATTTCTCAAGAATTCCTTTTAATCATGTCATGGCTTGGGTCCAACTATGAGGAAGTGTGTATTTGGATGCTATTTTTTTGTTTTATGGAGAATTAAAGACACTCAAAGTCTTTGAGATAATTGATTTATTAGTAATAATAATAATGATTATTATTATTATTATTATTAAACTCAAGTAAAAATATAATAATAATAATATGAAAATTATTATATTGTTATTTATAAAGTTAAAAAATATTGTAAATAATAATGAAATTATTATTTATATTTTATTAACTTTTCGCTTTCTTTTTTTGAATATATATATATATATATATAAGGACGCGATGGTTGCAGGCTACAGAGAGGAGCACTGAGGGGAGTATGCAGGGATGGTGGGGGAAACGAGCATGCAAATGGAGAAATGGAGAGGATAGAGGTGGTGTAGGTGGAAGGGCACAGTAACACGGATGGGAGCGTGTAGTGGAAGGAGGGGAGGCTCAAGGATTAGACATGGAAGTGCAATGGTTAGGGGGCAGGCTGCGAGGAGGAGAAGGGGAAGGCTGCAAGCAGGTGGTGGCGCGATCGTGGGGCATCATGTGAGAGTGTTGCAACACGAAATGAGGAGGGTTTGCGTGTGGAATAAGACGGGATGCAATGTGGGTTGAAGTGGGAAATGGGTGGAATGAAGGGAAGGTGGATGTGGAAAGGTGGAAATAGGGTTGACTAGTGGTGTGGGAAGAGGAGCAGTAACCACATAAAGGGAGATGATGAGATGGTTGGTTGTGAGGGAGTGTAGCGGAGAGAGGAATGTGAAGTGGGGAGAGAGACGAGTGAGATGGGAGAAGAGGTGAGTGATGGGTGAGAGTAAGTTGATGAGCCGAATTCGAACTCAGTGTTGGAGGAGCGAATTCGTTCTGACCACTTGTTACACCGTATCTGAATGTAATATGCCATTTCGTATCTAGGTTTAAGGAGGAAGATGTTCCATCTTCAAAATAATAATGTATAAATATATAATAATTGAATGGATGATAAATTACCATGGATATGAATGCCTTAAATATGGTTTGGACATCACATATTGAATCACATATTGAAGAGACACTTCTCTTCATAAACTATATTTTAATATTATTAAATACTCTTAGGAATAGTTACATATTTATTGCAATTTTATTTTTGTAACAAAAACAACATAAAAAAATTAGGGAAAGACAAACAAACAGTTATTTCGACCCATTACAGCAAAACGTAGCCACACTTACCCATAATACTGGTAGTGTTACTACCATGGGAGAACGTAGCCTGAGCATTAATCACAATTTTTAATTAAGACATTGAAGACATAACAAGATTACCTGCCGGAAGCTCTATAAAATATCATGATAATACAAAGAAATTAGATCGAATTTATGGCTAGTAATGAAGTAAAACCTACGATGGTGAGGGAAAGGTGAATTTTGTAATGCTTCTGAAATGTTTTGACGTAGTTGTGGAGGTCTATGCAAAAAATCTGACATCTCTGGATCAAATGTTGAACCTTGGGGATCATGTTGATGCTTGGATATTTGTTTCTTTCGTTCTCTGTTTGGATGCGAATCAAACCTCGTAGAGTCGGTTGGTTAGTTACAGTCTCATTGCAATGAAAGAGAACAAGCAATGACAGAAGTAATAATATTGGAAATTGGAATGTTTTGAGAGCCTCTGTGCTTTAGATAAAAATATTCACTGCTTGCATGCGACCTGCTAGGCAAAGCTTGCATGCAACCTGACACAAAAATGAACCATGCAACATGCTATGAAAATGAACGGATACTAAGACAAGACATTTAGAGTTTCAATGCATCGAGGAACCAGTTTTTAGAGTTGTCTAGGACGTCATGTCCCTGCACCAGATGAAAAAATTGTTTTTTTCCAATAAGAAAATGATGCAAAAAAGTTAGAAAAAATAGTTGACCTTTATAAAAAAATCATAACATAAAAAATATAATGGTTATGACACAACTACCAAAAACCAAGCGATTATGTTATTCCGTGCTTGCAGACAATAATAATAAAAGATCTTCAAACTTAAAACTTATGTGATAAAATAAAAAAATGTCGAAATTTTATGGACTACTTAATATCCAAGCTCGATGCTTTCACCTTGGAAAAAAGGTAGTAAGTCGTAAATCACTGACTATCAATGAAATGCGTGTTCATTAGTTGTCTCACTATACAATCATTGTATAACAAATGCTTTTATTATACCATATTTATACAATTGCATGATTGATGAAGATTGACAAGATTATTTTCTGAAAGATATAAACAAATATTATATTAAAACCAAATGATGATGGACACTCATTAATATTTACAACATAATGGTTGTTTGCCTTTGTCACTTGTTAAAGATTCGTGAGCCATGTGTTGCCATACTTCGAGTTGTTGAATTTTGCCTTTTAAATCTAGGTTATGGTTCCAAGGTACAACGTTCATGCCTCATAGAAATGCTCCCATTCTCTTTCATTTTTTAAATGAATATTTCTATCCGAAAACCTTCTTTTTTTCCAATTTTTAAATTTGTTTTTATTTTAATCAAAATTTTATAATTATTTAAATAAAAAAATTATCAAAAATATTTTTTAATATTTTTTTAATATTATTATTTTTTCATAACATTTAACAATATTGGATTAATTACATATAATTCAAACACTCAAATACTTTTAAAGGTGACACCAAGAGAAATTCCAATTTAGATGAGATTTAAACTAAAAAAACAATAACAAAATTTCTGAATCACACAATCTACATATATATATATATATATATATATATATATATATATATATATAACTCTACCAACATAGATCCACATCGTAGGCTCTATCAAGGGTAGAGAGGTATCAAATCTTTAGAGGTATAAACCTCTTGTTACCTATTGCACTCAACTATGAGCTTGTGTGAATCAGACCAAAAGATACATCTTTATTTAAGGTTGACATATAATATTTTTATTATTAATATTTAAGACTATTTATGGCGGACATTTAATATTTTTTATTTTGTTAGGAAAGAACATTACAACATCTTCCCCATACATGTTTTAAAACCATGTGCAAGGCCCTCTGAAAACCATGGGTTATTTAGGAGGCATTGCACATGGTCTTAAAACCATTTGCAATGACGTGAAAAACCATGGGCTATTTAGGAGGCCTTGCACATGGTTTTAAAACCATTGGCAAGGCCCTCTTAAACCATGTACAATAAAACCATGGGTTGTTTAAGTGGCCTTGTACATGATTTGCACATGGTTTTAAAACCATGTACACAACCAACATTATTTTTTAGATAATTCAATTTTTATTTTTTATAATTTTGTTCAGTAAAAACACTACAACATCTGCCTTGTATTATTTTTTTTATGACAGCATTTCTTTTTACCAATAATTAAATTTTGTATTTTTATTGTATAATCTATAGAAATATAATCACACCACTCAATTATATACCTTCCCTTAAACTATAACTATAACCCTACCCTATAAGCTTCTTGCATTCTTAAAAATGCCGATTTGTCCCATCTTTCTATATTTCAATCTTCATGGAACAAGAATGAATATGCTTAATGAGAGATATTGTCAGTTGTTTATCAGCTTCCAGGAAAACTAACCGCTGGTTTCCTGGCAAGGGATCTTTAAAGATCCTTCCTCTTTTTAAGCTTCCTTCTTAGGAAGATTTTCTTTCCCTACATTTACATTGAAGATGAATTTTTGAAGTGGAAAATGGAATACTTCGAGTCTCTACTTTGAAAATTAAATCGTCTTTCTTGGGTCATCCCTTGCCTAGAAATTTCATGCGAATGACATCTTCTTGGAAGTAGATCGAAGCCGTGTTTGAAGAGGAAATCCTCCGTTGTACATTTACATTTTGAATTGAAATTGAAATTGCGTTTAGTTTGCTCGTTGCGAAAATGGAGTATGAAATTAACAAGTTAAAATTAGAATTCCAAGTTTAGCGTCCACTATGGGCCCGTCCGCCGCCCATCTGACGATTTAGCTAAGAGAAAGTCGTCGAATCTTTCCCGCCCAACTACCCCATTGTAGTCATCGGACTTTGAGTCAGTGACTGATTCGTGGGGAGCATGACCCACCTGTCACTCCAGTCTCGTCTCCTTCCAACAGCCTGCAAATTGGATATATCATGCACTTGTGACTTAGTAGGGGTCGTCTAAAAGCTTATTGGAGTCAGCCTCCATCCTAGACAGTATTGGTTAAGATTGACGGTCCACTCCTTGCAACTGTCTGACCTTATTGGTCTGTTGGACAAGGGCTTGAAGGGTAGACAAAGGCAGGTGACCTTTGAGATAAATAGACTTCCAAACATAGAGAATAGAGAGTTGCTTCCATAGACTTATCACAAATTAACAAATTATTAGTATATTGATATATCTAACTTGGAGGCTATTAAATATACTCTTAATCTTAAGATAAGAGGTTGTTCCTAAGAAGTTTTTCGGTCATGGCTTGTAAGTTGCGTGTATAATTCAAAGCGTTTTCGTGAAGGCAGAGAATATGCACGCACGTCGAAAAAGGCGGCCGGGTAGTGAATTTCACTGCTTATAAGTGTTCCCATTCCATGCATATTTCCCAGTCCAAGTCTTCCAACTCTCTGAGTTCTCATTCTTGAATTCTTCCATCCTGAGTGACGCATTTTTCTCCTGCAAATCCATCAGATATCATATTGTTTGTCTTAACAGTGTACTTCGCTCTCGTATCATATCGTTTGTCTGCTACCACCGAGCTTTATCATGAAGAACAGTATAATGGTGCTCCTGATGATGATCTCGATCCTGATCATTGCAGGCCGTAGCAATGGCAGGATGCTCAACAAGAACGAACAGTTTATTGTCGCCGACATTCTTTCCGCCTCCGATCCCAATCTCAATGCACTGTTCAACGATGAGTCTAGCTTGCATACTGCCGATGGTCATATGGAGAAGGATGAGTTCGAGTGTGTTCAAGAGATGATAAGCAGCTCGTCCTCAAAGAGTTCAACGTTATCATTTAGGATAAGCCCCACCGTCCAGAAGACCGATAAAAAGGAAACAGCTGCAACGAGCATTGGCAGGGGCGTAAATTCCATGGTGACGAAAGAGCAGCTCTCCACATCCAGTAGTAGCCCTGGGGTCGGTCACATGCAGATGATCCGTCATAAATCTCAATCAAGAAACGTCGATACAATCAAATCCCATCACAGTAACGTCGGAGATGAACACCTGGAGCCAAAAAAGAGCAACAAGCGCAAACTGGGCTCTTCTCCAAGCCCGGGAGGGGGCAATTGATTGTTTTCAACGTCCTAAAGCTTTTAAAGCAAATTTACGTGACGCGAGTTATTTGTTTGTAGATAACGAATTTGTTCATGTTGATGTAATGATTTTGATCCAAATTACAACGCTCAAAATCTGCTTACAATAGGTAAGGTATACCACGCAAGTTCAGCTGTGCAATGCTGTAGCAACGAAAGCTCTATTGCAATAAGTTTTAAAGGGTTAGCTCAATGGGGAGAGGTCATGGGTTCGAGTTTTGAGTCTTTTGAGGTTAGGCCTTCTACGAGGATGGCCTGCTGTTTACCACCTCTACTATTCACTAATATGGAGAAGTATTCCTGAATTTCCCGTACATATTTGCATATGAAAAAAGAAAGCTTTATTACACAACTTGCACCTTGATAAGTTCATTTTTACAAACCAACTGGCAATCCCGAATGGCAACTCTTTGTACCAACTGGCATGTAAATTTAAAGTTGTTGCATGTAAAAAATATTGTTAGTGAAAGAAGCTCTTTTATTTAATAATTTTTTTTAATATTTTTTTTATTGTGATTTGTTATTAGTTTGGTTTTTGTGGATATTAACTATCATCATTATTATTATAGATATATTTTAAACTTTAATAGAACTTGGAACATTAGTGACTATACTTGTAAAATAAAAATGATATTTTTTTTTAAATCTCAATTTTTATATAAAAATAAAAACTAAAATAGATATCTATATTCCTTGGTAGAGCAATGTGTTTTGGATGAAGATTCTATCCATTTTAAATATAAAAGAAAACAATTAGTTTCGGAGAAAACTATCCATTGAATTTTGATATTGTTAATAAGGAAAAATAATAAAGCTAAAGTTAAAAATAAGTAAAAGTAATAGTAATTAATTCAAACTAAATAGAAAGTTGAAGTTAGAAATAATAATAATATAAAAGTTAAAAGAAAAAAATTAGTTTCGGAGAAAATGATCTATTGAATTTAGAAATTGGTTAACAAGGAATAATAATAAAGCTAAAGTTAAAAATAAGTAAAAGTAATAATAATTAATTCAAACTAAATAGAAAGTCGAAGTTAGAATTAATAATAATATAAAAGTTAAAAATAAGTAAAAGCAATAATAATTAGTTTCAACTAAATAAAAAGTTGAAGTTAGAAATAATAATAAAATACATGTTATTGTAAAATAATTTGGAAGGAAGCTATAATAGCAAAGATGAGAGTAAAAAGTTATTGTAATGACTTTTAGTGAAAGGAATGGAGATTAATAAAAGGTAAAAATGATAAGCGATTCCTATAAAATTTTAAAATTGAATGAGACATAGCGATAAAATTGAGTAAAACATGGGATAAGCTACTCCTATAAAATTTTAAAATTGAATGAGACATGGCGATAAAATTGAGTAAAACATGGGAGAAAATCAAAGAGTTAACGTATTAGTAAAATTAATGACTTATTTTATTCCCAATCTCATTTCTTCTATGGCCAAATCGGTTGCCATTGCTTGGAATCCTCCTTCATGTTCTGTCAAGAAGTTCCCGAAGTTCTTATCAATTAATTTATTTGCATATGGCATCTCTTCGTTCCCTGGCAAATATTTGTATTCAAAAAAACTAGCAAACCCACTTCTTATATGGATGAAGGTTTTATGCTTTTTTTATTTGAAAACAAAGAAGACAAACATCTCATCTTTAGAAATGGGCTTGCAAGATTTGTCTAAATCGATGGGCATCAAATGTTTATATAGAGGTAGATGCAGCCAATTTTATAATAGTTTGGATGAGATTACTGTATCTTCCTTTTCATTGTTGGAATATCGACTTTCTAAGAAGTATAGATAATCAAAACCAAAGGAAATAATGGAAACAGTATAGGGAACATGCTTTAGACTTACATAGATAATCAAAACAAAGGAAAGAATGCAAATAGTATAGGGAGCATGCTTTGGAATTACATAGATAATCAAAACCAAAGGAAATAATGTTTGCATGTGTTTGGATTTGTGTGGAAGTTTATTTAAAAAGAGGGCGACAAGAAGCCATTGTACTCAGCCCGAACGAATAACGACATTACTATAAACTTGAATACAAACAAACCCCCTTCAAGTGTAATTCCTACACAAAAAAAAATCAAACCAAGGAAAAGTCAAGAAAAATATGGGATCTAAGGACAATGGCCCAAAATCATGAAGAGACCAACAAAGTAGGTCGCTGGTAGATAGTCAAGAAAAAGATGGGATCTTAGGACAATGATCAAGCCTTGACCACTCCTCTCTCACATCGGGCTCCTTCGAAAACCCATCTAGGCGGTCCCTCTTAGATCACATAATCCTCAATGCCTACTCCAAGGATTGATCAGACCCCCTGAGTGAACTAGTCCAAAATCTATTTGTTGATCAGTTTCAACTGGTAATCACTTAAACATTTTGTCTCAAGAAAAAATCATTCCATTTGACAATGTTGTAGCATCCATGGTTAGTCACATCATCTTCAACTTTCCGTCCCAACTTTCCTTGCTTCTTTGATCCCCTGATCACCTAGGGTGAATATTTGAATCATCTGAAAGAAATTGACCCTACTTTAGACAAACCTATAGTCCCTTCTGGAATCCTTAATTAGACCAAAGAATAGAGATAAAGTGAAGGAGACAAAAATACATAAGAGATCGAAGAAGAATGAAAATTTAAAATGGTAGGATGGAAGCCATCCATAGAAAAGAGAGAGGAAGTAGCCAATAAATACAAGATCCTTAGGCTTGAAATGACTATTATTAGAACCGAGAAACATAATGTGAAACAAGAGTCATACGAGAGCCTAAGTTTCTAGGTTTTCCATACAAGAAACGATGAGAGAGGAATACAACAATATTGAAGGTAAATTTACCAAAACTATTAAATTATTTAAGAAACATGGAAATATTGGTAGACTCTAAAAAAAATAGGTTTAGATTATTAATAGCTACATATATTCTTATCACTATAGGTATATCTTTGAATATCCTTCTCAAAAATCCTATTTAAAATGCCAAAATGGAAACAAACCTAATCATCTAGATGGGAAAGCTCATTCACTAAAGTGGTTGTTGAGCTTGAGCCAATTACAAAGCTACTAATTACTTTAACACGATGCTTGGTGCTATGTAAAATCTCTTCACTATTTTCTTACAACACCTCAATTGGATGACCATCTCCATCACCCTATGGACCACCATAATCCCATATCCTATTGGGTCATGTTTGGTACTCTAGTTGTTGTCGAGATAATATGTGTTGATTTCAATGTACAAACAACAAATCTTATACCTGTTGTGTGCCTAATTGATTCCTCTTTGTCGAATGGATAAAAGTATATTCATACCAGTTTTTCTCACATGCAGATAAATTAGTCACCCATGAAGTAAAATTAATAGTATATAACTAAAATTTAACAATAATTTTATGCATAATTTGGCTATATTACAAAAATAACAATGATATTTTAGGAGAATGGGATTCTCCATGTACCCATGTGCAACCTAAAGACATTGTTGAAGTCTCATTCAAAGATCCTAGCTAGGTATTTTGTGGCATAGTAGCAATATTTATATATGAGTTATTTTGTAGTTCCTTCAAAGATCTTGCCATGGTACTTTTTAGCTATTGGGTATATGTTATATTCTTTGCATGTGCATATGAAGGGGTGGTGCGCATGTTAGCGGTGTTTTATGGCTATTTATAGCTATTTGTGGCTATTTTTAGAATTTGTCTAAAAATATGTAACTTAATCCCGGTTAAGGGATTGGAGTCTTTTTCTAATCCGGGTTAACGGATTAGGGTATTTGGATGTTGTGGAATACCTATATTTTGGATTGTGAGGATTTCATAATGTAATGAAGAGAAAATAGGAGGTGTGGCTCCAAGGTTTTCTGGTTTTCCCGGTTAAGGGTTTCCAGGGTAAATCTCTATGTTTATGTGTGAATGATGTGTTGTGATCTCTATTTTGCTTAAAAGAATCTGTATGCTTTGCTTCTCTGCACAAGTTTAAAACTTACATGTGGTATCAGAGCCAGGTTTTGGCATCAGGGGGACGCCTTTGCTGCTAAAGGTTTGACGCGGTTGATAGATCTCGGGTCTGTGATAAACCTGGGTTCAATGGGAGCTTTGCAGTGTTGATTTTTGCATTGAAAAGGGAACGACGAGCACTTCAAGAATCGAGATCGAGAAATTTAACGACCAGAAATTTGAGCTATGGAAGCTCAAAATGGAGGATCTTCTTGTAGATCGGGAATAGTGGATTGTTGTGGATCCGGCTATGAAACCCACTGCAACATCACAAGATGATTGGGATAAATTAGAAAGAAGGGCGAGGAGTACAATACGATTGTGCTTATCAGACTCTGTGTTGTTGAACGTATCTAGTGAAGATAGTGTAGTAAAGCTATGGGAAAAACTAAGGAGTTTGTATCAATCAAAATCCCTTGTGAACAAGTTCTTTCTGCAAAAGAAGTTGTTTCACCTCAGAATGGACGAGAATGACATTGTAACAGAGCATTTGAATGTCTACAATACTCTGGTAAGTCAGATAACCTCTGTTGGTATTAAAGTGGTTGAAGAAGATAAATGTATTACATTATTGTGTTCTTTGCCGGATTCCTGGGACAACCTAATTGTTGCAATAGGTAGTGCTAGCCAAGGAACCTTAAAATTTGATGAAATTGTATCATCCCTATTATCATAAGCGATGAGGCGAAAAACAATGGATAATCATAGCATGGATGCCTTGTATGTGAGAGGTCGCCCCCAAGAGAGAACCAAAAATAAAGGATCTAGGGGGAGATCTAAATCTAAGGGTAGATCTAAATCCCCTGGAAAAGGAATAAGGAAGTGTTGGAAATGCGGTAAAGCTGGGCACTATAAAAAGGATTGCAGATCTAAGAATGTTGAGAAAGTAAAGGGATATGAGGATACCCCTTCCACAGAGACGAAGAACTCCTCAGGAGAAGGAGGGGATGTGTACCTAGCTTCCATGGGTAATCCTTCATAACGTGATACATGGCTGATTGACTCATGTGCGTCATGTCATCTGACCCTCATAGGGAGTGGTTCTGTGAATATGAAAAGTACAATGGAGGAGATGTGTACTTGGGAGATGATTCACCAGCCAGTATCATTGGACGTGGTAGGGTCAAGATAAAACTGAAGGATGGAAGGATTAGAACTCTGCCTAGAGTGCTACACATTCCAAATCTAGCAAGAAACTTGATATTTGTCGAAAAGATGGATGTTGCAGGTGTAAAGACTGTGTATGGAGATGGTGGTTGCAAAATGGTTCGAGGATCAATGGTATTGATGAGGGGAGTTTGGTATGTAACTCTGTACAAACTATTGGGAAAAACCATCATTGATGAATGTAACAATTCTGTTGTGTTGGAGGAAGGAGGTAAAGATGACAAAACCATGACTGCATCAAGAGGAAAGACAATGCTATGGCATCAAAGAATGGGGCATATCGAAGAAAAGGGACTTAAAGCATTACAAGGTAAAGGTATGGTTGAAGGTATGACTGATTGCACTCTGGATTTTGATTTCTGTGAACATTGCATATATGGAAAACAAAGTCGAGTAAGATTTGCATCTAATGCTACAAGAGCAAAGGGAATTCTAGAATTAATACATAGTGTTGTGTTTGGACCTGTTCCTGTTCCATCATAAGGAAAATCTATGTATTATGTTTCATTTATAGATGATTTCTCAAGGAACATATGGATTTATTTCCTTTGAAAGAAATCTGAAGTATTTTCCAAGTTTTAAGAATTTAAGGCTCTTGTAGAAAATTAGTCAAAAAAGAAAATAAAGGTGTTGAGGACAGATAATGGTGGAGTGTTCTGTGGGAATGAATTCAAGGAATTTTGTAAGAAGTGTGGTATAGCAAGGCAAAAGACTAATCTATACACACCTCAACAGAATGGATTTGCTGAGAGGATGAATAGGACGTTGATGGAAAAGGCAAGGAGCATGCTAAGCAGTGCTGGGATAGGACAACAATTCTGGGCAGAAGCAGTGGAGACAGCATGTTACTTGGTAAACCGATCACCCACATTAGCATTGATTTATAAAACTCCACAAGAGGTATGGAATGGTAAGAAGCCCTCTATTAAGCATCTGAAAGTTTTTGGTTGCGATGCTTATGTACATGTTCCAAAGGAGAAAAGGAGCAAGTTGGATAACAAAGCTGAGAAGTGTATCTTTATTGGCTATAAAGATGGTATGAAAGGGTATAAGCTTTGGAATCCTATAACTAAGAAGACTGTTTACAGTCGATATGTTGTGTTTCGAGAGGTCAAAGAAGTCCCCAGACAGTAAGTGAATCCAATGGAAAAGGAACTAGAGAAAATAGAGTTTAAGTTAGAAGGTGAAGAATATGACTCAATAGAAGAAGGAGAGTCAGAAGAAGAATAACCTCATACTCCAGTTTTGAGGAGATCATCTCGAGAAATAAGGAAACTAGAAGGGTATTCCCCTCTTGATTTTTTCTCTCATTTTTCTATGTCTATTATTGATGATGATCCTCGAAATGTGAAGGAAGCTGTTAATTCAAAGGATAGTGATCTCTGGAAAAAGACCATGGATGAAGAAATGGATTCCTTGGACAAAAATGAAGCTTGGAATCTAGTCCAGTTACCAGCTGGGAGAAAATTTGTTGGGAGCAAATGGCTATTTAAAAAGAAGTTGAATGCAGAAGATAAAGTGGATAAGTATAAAGCATACTTGGTAGCAAAGGGATATTCTCAGGTATAGGGGATTGATTTTGGTGAAATATTTTCTCCAGTTGCAAAATTAACTTCTATTAGATTTCTTCTCTCTATTGCTGTTGCTTTTGATCTTGAAGTAGAGAAAATGGATGTGAAGACATCATTCTTACATGGGGATCTAGAAGAAGAAATATACATGAAACAACCAGAAGGGTTCATAGTAAAGGGAAAGAATGAGTTGGTATGTAAACTAAAGAAGTCCCTTTATGGTCTAAAGCAATCTCCAAGGATGTGGTACCAAAAGTTTGACACATACATACTTGGATTGGGGTTTGTGAGAAGCAAAGTTGATCACTATGTATATTTCAAACAGGTTGGTGATCACTTCATTAACATAGTTATGTATGTTCATGACATGTTGTTGATTGGAAAAAACAAAGATGTTATAAAGGAGGTGAATTCTCAACTATCCTCCAAGTTTAATATGAAATATATCGGTGCTGCAAACTTCATTATGGGAATGGAAATAAGAATAGATCATGCAAACAAAATGATCAGTTTAAATCAAAGAAAATATGTTGAGACGGTACTACAAAGACTTAACATGCAGGAAAGTAATCCGGTCAAGGTTCCTATTCCTGTAGGTGTAAAGTTATATGTAGAGCAATGTCCCAAGATACAGGAAGAAGAAGAAGACATGTCACAGGTTCCATATGCTAGTGTAGTTGGTAGTTTGATGTATGCAATGGTTTGTGCAAGACCAGACATTGCTCATGCAGTGGGAGTTTTGAGCAGATATATGTCAAAACTAGGAAAGGAGCATTGGACAGTTGTAAAGAGGGTCTTCAGATATTTGCATGGCACCACAGATTATGCAATCTGCTACCAAGGAAGACCTAGACCAAATAGAGTAATAAATGTACATGGATTTGTTGATGCAGACTGGGCTAGAGACCTTGATCATAGAATATCTACAAGTGGGTATGTGTTTAACCTATTTGTAGGAGCTATCAGTTGGATGAGCAAGAGACAAGCTATAGTTTCACTCTCAACTACAGAAGCTGAATACATGGCAACCACTCATGCAAGCAAAGAAGCTGCGTGGTTGCAAAGATTGTGTTCAGGTATTGGGTTTGTACAGAAAGGTGTAAGGTTACAATGTGATAGCCAAAGTGCAATATTCCTGGCAAAGAACCCTACTTATCATGCTAAGACAAAGCATATTGATGTGCAATATCACTTTGTGAGAGATATGGTTGAAAACAAGAAGGTGTTGTTGGAGAAGGTTGACACCATGAAAAATGTTGCAGACTCATTAACAAAGTATGTTAGTACAAATAAGTTCTCTTGGTGTAGATAATCTATGGGCATTGATGCCCTGAACCTGTGACTTTATGAGTACATGACTCATTCCTATGCAAAGGAAACAACAATTGGGAGAATGGTGGGTATATGTTATATTCTTTGCATGTGTGTATGGAGGGGAGGTGTGCATGTCAGCGCTGCAACTCGGCGATCCCATGATAAACCCTAAACCCTAAACCCACATCCTATTGGGTCATTTTTGGTACTCTAGTTGTTGTCGAGATAATATGCGTTGATTTCAATGTACAAACAACAAATATTATGCCTTTTGTGTGCCTAACTGATTCCTCTTTGTCAAATGGATAAAAGCATATTCATACCAGTTTCTCTCACATGCAGATAAATTAGTCACCCATGAAGTAAAATTAATAGTATATAACTAAAATTTAACAATAATTTAATGCATAATTTGGCTATATTACAAAAATAACAATGAGATTTTAGGAGAATGGGATTCTCCATGTACCCATGTGCAACCTAAAGACATTGTTGAAGTCTCATTCGAAGATCCTAGCTAGGTATTTTGTTGCATAGTAGCAATATTTATATATAAGTTATTTTGTAGTTCATTCAAAGATCCTGCCATGGTACTTTTTGGCTGTTGGGTATATGTTATATTCTTTGCATGTTTATGGCTATTTATAGTTGTTTGTGGCTATTTTTAGAATTTGTCTAAAAATATGTAACTTAATCCTAGTTAAGGGATTGGAGTCTTTTTCTAATCTGGGTTAACGGATTAGGGTATTTGGATGTTGCTGAATACCTATATTTTGGATTGTGAGGATTTCATAATGTAATGAAGAGAAAATAAAAGGTGTGGCTCCAAGGTTTTCTGGTTTTCCCAATTAAGGGTTTCTAGGGTAAATATTTTTGTTTATGTGTGAATGATGTGTTGTGATGTCTATTTTGCTTAAAAGAATCTGTATGCTTTGCTTCTCTGCATAGGTTTAAAACTTACATTGGCATAGTAGTAATACTTGTATACAATTGTACAATTCAATTATGATTCAACAAAGAGAAAATACGTAACCTTAAAATTTAGTTCCAATTTCAAAAAAATATAGATCTTCTAAAGTAAGGAAGAAAAATTATTACATTTCTAGCAACCTATGTGAAACTAAATTCTTAAAATATAATTGAGAGTTTTGCCTTGTTAATCTTTTGGGTTAGGAAACAAATTTCCCTATAGAAAAGGCCAGAAAGGTCCAACCTTGATACTATGTTTTGTGGCTCGATATTTATGTGAAATAGAGTAAGATCCTACTTCCTTAGAATGATGCAAAACATGGTAGGATCACACTACAATAAATGTATGTTAAATAATGGAAAAGTTCATTGTCACAAAGCAATGTAAACTATCAGATTAGCCTACTATGAGGGATTTGTGAAACAAAGTATGCGACGAATTCCCAAGAGAAATGTTAAAAGGGATAAGTACAGAGTTAGAGAGGTATGTGCAACAAGGGATAAGCCCACTCTTAGAGATAATTGTAAAGAAGAGCGATGGGGCTATCATCTGAACACTCTCGACCCTCTATATTCAATTTAAAAGTTAATTGAATAGAATTTAGGAACTGAGTGGAAGAATATGTTTTGGTGGAATATTTTTTACCTTTGCATGGAGGCTATACCTTCCCCTCTGAATTTGAAGATGTTACTAAGAGTCCATTACCTTTCATATCTCTACTTTTAGAATGAAACTACTTGCTGTTGGTTTCTAGATACTTTGATCACACAATAGACCATGGAGTAGTTGCGACAAGGCTTACGATGTGTCCCTTTTATGTATTATGGGAGCACTAGTTAGCAAGGCCAATTTTTTTTTAGTTGTGGCATCTTTGAAGATATGCACAGAGGTCATACAAAAATAATTTTGGACCAGAGATAGCCAGAGGTTGGTTAAAATATGTGGATGTGAAGTCTAGTTATTATCTGAACTTGATAGGGGGAATTTACATGCAAAACCTACATCTCTATGCCAATAATGTATGATATATTAATATTAGGTTGTGGTCATTAGTATTTTTAGTTACTAGAAACATGTCGACAATTCAAGTTTTTTCTGAAAAATAATGAGATAGAAACTAAGACGATATGGAAACCGACATTTTCTATGGTCGTTCCCATTTCTAAAGTTGAAAAACCATTTCTTCAAAAAAAAATTGTTTGTTAGGATGGGTTCCCCAAAAATGGATTTCAATTTCACAATGAACTAGTCGTGTTTTATCTAGTTTCTGAATCATTTTTAGTCTCCTATTAGTAATGAATGGTGGTGGGTGGTTAAATTCTACATCACATAAAAGGAAAGTTTGTATATGCAAAATTTAATGATACTGAATTCAAAAGTTTTTGCTCACCTTGCATTGAACTTCAAAGTTCAAAGCACTTCTTTGGCTGAGTTGATCAAGTCGATATATATTGGTTACATTTGGAGATGGTTCAAGTTGCTTCTCCATTGGTTTTACATAAGAGAAACAATTGTTGTATTACCTTCCCTAGTCCATGGAGGGCTCGCAAAGCATCCAAGACATATGATATGGTGAAGAACCTTCTCTAGACGTAGGGGTGTCTTGGAGGCCTATTGGACATTTGAGTGTTTTGAAATTGGATGATTTTGGAATTCCAAAACTTAAATTTACCTTCGAAATCGGTTGAAGTCGTGGACTACACCGGTTGGAGATGACGAAAGTGATGTCGACTTGAGTATGCTATTGGAATAATTTCTCTTACAAATGAGAGGTATGAATTGTTTATTAGAAACTCAAGTTTCATTTTTATCAAATTCAATTTAGTTTGAAATTTTGAGGGAAATGTGGAAATAAGAGGATTATAATGTTTAGAAATATTGATGTGGAGACAAACAAATAAATTTACATCTCATGTGTGATTGCATCAATTTTATTACAAAATTCATTCTGCAATCATCCATTCTATAGATGTAAGGTTATAGATCACCATAAACTATGCAACAAAGAAACCTAGATCAGCGCACTTTCTGTATCTTATTCATTGCATCCTTATATTTCAAATGCAAAAAAAGTTTGAGCTTGATTCTCGGTAAGTATTATTTGTTAGAGGGATATGTTTTCCTTCACATGGAGAAAAATGAGGGACCATTATCAAGCTTACTTTTAGGTTTAATTCTGGCAATGGAGGAAAAACAAAGGATGGGTTTTTTTGCATGGTGGGCATGGTATCCTTCTTATGGTTTGCAATATGTGAGATATCCCAAGCTATAGAAATCAGTTTCAAGATTTAGAGTTTGATGTAAAGTATGGAGCACAACTTTTCCCTCACTACAGTCAACCATACATTCAACATCTATAGTTTCGCCTTTAAAATTAGTTGATTTTTCATCATTTTTAAAGATAAATTAACTTTAATCAAAATTGGTAGAGTATGCATGAAGAATCTACATTTTTGTGTTGATTACTATAAACCAAAGTCAAGTTTTTTCTATGAGATGAGGGATGTTTATTATTAGAAATTGTTATTTGGTGTTGCAACTTCTTTGAGGGAAATAAACATTTTAAGGATCCAATGTAGTAAGCTTCATTACATTCAAAATTTTGCTAAGGCTATGCATGTGTTCATAAACCCATAACAAGTTGTATGATGTGTTAGTGCTTGTAGTGTGTCAAAATAAGATAATGCATGTGTTCATGGAGAATAAAAACTTAGAGTATTATTTCATATTAGTAGGCATGGAAATTTTTAGGGTTTTTTCATTTATATTTTTAAAAATATTTGCATTTTTTCTATTTTTTTTAAATTATTCATATTTGTAATTTTCATACTTTTAAATAATGGTTCGCTCAAGTTTTATAGTATACAATTATTTTATTTTAAATATTGTTATTTTTATTTTTCACAAACTATGCATTCATTCCAACTTGTTAGATAAGGCTCTTGGCCTTCATAGACTCATAAATTGTCACTAGTTGCTCAAAATAGTGGATCATAGTGTTTTATTAAAAAGGCCACAATAGTGTGACCTTTTCTTTGGCTACCTGAGTAATATCCATCAAAATGGAAGTAGGTGTTGTAGCTCTTCTTCACCTTCAATTTTTTTGTCTTTCTCTCTCGTCATTTCTTGTATGCAAAACTTCCAAACTCCATTTCCCGTATAGTTCTTGTTTCACATTATGTTTCCCATTATGTTTCCCATTTCTCATTTACGGTAGCATTGGGTGTATTGTGTCTATGAAATTTATGGGATTTGAAGCTCGATTTCTCATACGTGATGCTACAATTTAGCTAAGATATGTCATTAGGAAGGGGAAGGTGGCATCTCTCGCACCACTAGAATGGATATTTCGATGGATTATTTTGATGTGAAGGGAATGCATAATTCAACTATGTGTGAACCATTGTCATCTACAATGAATACTTAGATGCATGAATTCCAAAAAGGGAAACCTTAACATAATTCATCAAATAAATGGCTCGGATTAGGAAAGGCAAGGTTGAAGGAACCCTTGAGGGTTGGTTTATTACCATCAATGAAAAAATAAACTCAAAAATTTGTTGGAAAGTCTCTATGACACATGGGTATATTTAGATTTAGTAGATGAAGAGTGGAACCATGGGGTCATCACTGAATGAAACCATGTCAAGTCTGCTTTGTTCATGGGATATATAGCATTAGAGGAAATTTCAACTCAAAATGGGCCTCAGGAAAATAATAAAATAATATTTATTAATTTTGGAGGAAGAAAAGAAAAAAAATACTTTTTTGTTCGTATTTTCGACATATCTCCCTGTGTTTTTACTCAAATTTCGAGTGGGAGAGATTGTTGGATGCATAATTAAATTCCGCATCCAACGAGTACCCACAATGCATACTTTTGATGGACAAAGCTACCCAAAAAACAAGAAATACCTGAAATTTGTGGGCAGCGAGGTCTGTCAAAAGTATGCATTGTGGGTACTCGTTGGATGCGGAATTTAATTCTACATCTAACGAGCTCTCCTGCTCAAAATTTGAGTAAAAACCCAAGGAGATATGTCGAAAATACAAATAAAAAAATAGTTTTTTTTTATGATACATATCCCCAAATTTATACTAAATTTTTTTTTAAGACATATACGGTATTTCAAATTTAAAGCAATTTCTTTGGCTAAAATGTGATGACATGGAATTTGAATTAGTGTTGAAAGGACCATTTTGAGTTGAAATTTCCTCTAATGAATTATTAATTTGTCACAGTGGTCTAGGAACTGAAAACACAGTCTCACAAAGAATACAGGCAAATATGCATAAAATTGGCAAAATGGTGCTGCAATGGGAGTAGCAGCTCTGATACCATATTAATGTGTCACAATGGTCTAGGAACTGAAAACACAGTCTCACAAAGACTACAAACAAATATGCATAAAATTGTCAAAATGGTGCTGCAATGGAAGTAGCAGCTCTGTATAATCAATAAAGAATGAGTAATACAATACAATGATCATGCAAGGTGCATGAATGCCAAGACAATTCAAATTACCAAGGAGGTCATTCGAATTGAATGAGTGGGTGTAGCTTAACTGACGGTAAGCCACTTTAAACACACTAGTTAACCAACTGATCAAGTGTTGATGGACTCAACTGAGTCCTAACTGAAGTCGGAGTGCAATGAATGATAGAGTCTAATTGAAAGTAGCTCAGACACATGTCACTGCATGCCAACCAATAAGTGGCAGTGCATCATTAACTCCAATGAATGCCGATGAGGTTAACTGAAGTCAAATTGGCCATCAGTGGTGGTTGGAGGCACCCCTGTTGACTCCAGTTCATTAAATATTAATAAAATAATCAATATAATGAATGGAGGTGCCTTCACCACTCAACTTAACTGATTGTAACCATCAGTTAGCAATTAGGTGCATTTATGACACTTAGATCACTCTCAGAGTGCTCCAGTTATCCTCCCCAAATGAAGGAGAAGGCTTAGTTGGCGTCCTTGACTGAAGGCGGGTGTGGGTGTGCTCATGCAGATGTCATACAATGCTCCTTTGATGCCAATTAAGTCAATAAAACTTAGGATAGTGGTTTAACAAGGCCAAATGGACCAAATTAAGTGTGCATGGTGGGTAAATGTCTCCAACAACCCCCCTTAAGCTATACTCAGGAGGAGTAAAAAAAATGCATGAAATGCTAGGGCCCCAGAAACAAAGGCCATAGGTCACCCTATACAATAAATTAACTTCTTAATATAACCAAGGAAACGGGAAAAACCTCATGGGAAAAATACCCCCCCTCAAACTAAGCAGTAAATCAAGAAATTTTTGGTTCTTCTTTGCAGTAGCATCCCGAGACTGTGCATGTGAACCTATGAATCCAAACTAAATGAATTTTTCTGTAGGAATATTCTACTTTGGAAGAAGAAGAATGTGCTCAAATGAATCAGGAACATAGACAACTACAGGATGAAAATTGGACCCATGTAGAGCAACTGAAATCAACTGATAAGTGAGCAAAAGTGCTTGAGGATTTGAACCATGTGTGGAACACTCAAGAAACTGATATGTTGCATCCTTGAACAAAAAACCATGAGTGGTAAAATCAGCCCCAATTCTTAGGATCAAGTGTCCAAGCGGATGTCGGATGTCTTCCTCTTTACTAGTTCTGTGAGGAGATGAGCATGTGACCAAAGGTAGAGAAGCCCTGGGGTTGTGGAGAACAAATGCTTGAGCTCCATAATCTGATATAGCTTAAGAAATATCTAATGATTCACAAAATAAAATATCCGCAACCTCATAAGAGGAAACTAACACCAAATCCCCAGCATCAAATTTGAAGAAGAATTGTGGTACTTGATTTTTCACACCGAAATTGGTGAGAGAAGCTTCAAGTAGTACTGAAAGCTCTTGGATTTTAAAATCTGAACCAAATAATATCATATTAGAAATTAAATCAGATCCAAATAGGTTCACAACAGATCCAAAACTATGAAATAAAATCAAATTCCCAGTAGCAGTTTTGTAGGAGACTTGCAATACTTGTTTCTTCACACCGTTGATGAGAACAGCTAGAAGCAGTACTGAAGGTTTATGAACCTGAAATTTTGAACTAAGAAATATCATATAAGATCCAAATAAGATCATATCAAATCCAATAAGTTTCATATCAGATCCAAAGAAATGGTTAACCGAGACGGTGGATGCACAACTTTCTTCTTCTTTAAAATTATGAATTTTGGTGCATGCAATCCTACAAGATTTTGCTGGAAGATCTAGATCATGGGGAGCGAATGTGTCACTCTTATAATCTTATATTTATTCCAAAATATCCAAGGTTTTACATATTTGCACACCAGCAGCAACACTAGAGGGAGAAAAATCAAATTTCTCTTCACTTTCGAAAGCAATTACTGGAAAATTTTGCACATAATTCAAAGGAAAATCACTGGTGAATGTTTGAATGGAAGTGCAACAGTGGATTTTTTCAATATCAAAGATTCAAATGTATTCTTCTATTTTATCCATATGAGGAGATGAGATATCAGAGATCTCACAAACTTCTGGAGCATCAGGAGAAGGAGTCACTGCAAGGAGACTTTCTTCAATTCGAATTGACTCTATAGAAGATTCAGCTTCTTCTTCATCTTAAACAACTTCATCGGAGAGAGTAGAGGCCGATACTTTTGAGTAAATAACTCTTGTGGTGCTGGATGTGATCTCCAAAGTGCTATTATGATCCTCATTGTGCTTGCCAAAGGTTCTGTCCAATTTTGTCCAGAGATCCTTTGGGTATTCAACAGAACCAATAAGGTAGCGTGCAAGCTAGGAGAAAGGGACAGACATATTGCTCCAAAAGCTCTATCACTGTCATTTAGACAGTCATTCTCATTCTCATAAGACTCTTTGCCAAGTCCAATAGACACCTCATAGAGACCTTGTCTCTTCAAAGATCCAATCATCTTCAACTTCCATTCTGAATAGCTTGTGAATGGGGTGAGAAGAGGGACTAATGAGTCCATTCGAAGTTGTACCTGTTAAAACTTTCAAATCACAACAAAAGGGGAACCGTAAGGTCGGACAACCTGCACATTTTAGGCTTTCATCACACCCAACATAATTAATCAAGCTTGGGGTATTAAGTGGTAAACCTTGGATTCTGCTGTAGTGCTGGAATTTTGAGCTTTTGCTCAATTTTTCATGCAAGATCTGTCAAAAACCATGTTTTTGAGAGATTTGAGCTTCGTCCTGCGGTGAGCTCTGATACCATATTAATTTGTCACAATGGTCTAGGAACTGAAAACACAGTCTGACAAAGAATACAAAAAAATATGCATAAAATTGGCAAAATGGTGCTACAATGGGAGTAGCAGCTATGGTACCATATTAATTTGTCACAGTGGTCTAGAAACTGAAAACACAGTATCACAAAGAATACAAAAAAATATGCATAAAATTGGCAAAATGGTGCTGCAATGGGAGTAGAAGCTCTCTATAATCAATAAAGAATGAGTAATACAATACAATAATCATGCAAGGTGCATGAATTCCAAGACAATTTGAATTCCCAAGGAGGTCATTCGAATTGAATGAGTGGGTGTAGCTTAATTGACTGTAAGCCATTGTAAACACACGAGTTAACCAATTGATCAAGTGTCGATTGACTCAACTGAGTCCTAACTGAAGTCGAAGTGCAATGAATGACTAAGTCGGACTGAAAGTATCTTAGACACATATCACTGCATTCCAACCAATAAGTGGTAGCACAACATTAACTCCAATGAACCTCGATGAGGTTAACTGAAGTCAAACTGGCCATCAATGGTGATTGGAGGCGCCCCTACTGACTCCAGTTCATTAAATATTAATAAAATAATCAATATAATGAATGGAGGTTCCTTCACCACTTAGCTTAACTGATTGTAACCATCAGTTAGTAATTAGGTTCATTTATTACACTCAGATCACTCCCGGAGTGCTCCAGTTAGCCTCCCCAATTGAAGGAGAAGGCTTAGTTGGCCTCCTTGACTTAAGGTGGGCATGGGTGTGCTCATGCTAATGTCATACAGTGCTCCTCTGATGCCAATTAAGTCAATAAAACTTAGGATATTGGTTTAACAAGGACAAATGGACCAAATTAAGTGTGCATGGTGGGTAAATGCCTGCAACATGAATGCCCCTAATTTCTGTAGATATTGATAATTACCTACATAAATCCTTTTGTTGACCCCCCTCTCAATACATATTTCCAATTTAAAAGACCCTATTTTTACGATATATTCCTTATTTTTACTAGAAACCTATTTTTATACCTTGCCAATCCCTATAAGTATCCACATACCCTACTCCACACCACCCAATACCTACAATATATTGACCTTATTTTTCATAATTGAAAAAAACCCCTTTATGAATGAATCTGATAAGATATTGTTCAACAACGTGAATCCGTTGTGAGTGGCAGAAGAGAGAAATCTAGGTAAATTGAACGAGCTAAGAAATTGGTGGCCAAACCAATCTAGAGCATGAATTAGTATGACAAGTTTCTTGTTACATTAAATCAATGAGCCCAACATAAGAGAGAATGGTAAAATAAGGGATTAGGCCACTGTAGGGAAATGCAAAAATTAAAATAATGGATTATCCCACAAACATTATGAGACAAGGGATGAGTCCATTGTCATAGATTTCGAGGTATGTGAAACATGATAATACATAAGTTTAAACTAGATCATAGAACAATACCTGAATATGTGGGACTCCGTCAAAATATGATAGAGGTATAGTTTGATTCCTTCTTTGAATGAAAAAATTACTATATGATTCAAGGCTAAAGAGTAATGCATTTGTATGAAAATTGAAAACATGGAAAAAATTAGGCTTCTAGTTCCAACTTCAATTTTTAAATAGAGACTAGTAGATCCACCTAGTTCTCTAATGCATGCAACAACCTTTTATGTGAATGAAGGTGTCAAACAAGATGGTTTTAATTCAAGAGTACAAGGTAACATAACTAGTAGAATATTATTTTAAAATAGTTGCGCATACATGTTGTAACAACACATTTCCTTTGCAAAGTTCCATACTTTCACAAATTTAATGGTCATTCAATTTTTTCCATCTACCAAAGTGGTGAACATTTATTTCGTAGCCACACTTTACTCACCAGCCAACAAATGACCCAAAAATTAAATTCCACTCCGAATTAATCAAATATGGAATGAATTCCCCAAGAAACAAAAAACATTTTGTTTATGGATAGATCGATGGGAGGAATGTTGCATTTCCTAAGAAATGGTTTTTGGTTCTAGAACTGAACACATCCATAAAAAACAATGACTTCAAGCATGTCCCCACTTCTATGGAGTTTTTACCAAAAATGTAGATCATCATCCTGTTTTTGGTAACACAACTTTAGACTACAACAAAAAGATCCCTAGGAATAAGTATGAATGGCTTATAACAAAAATCAACAATGAATCAAGCCTTCACTCAAGGAGGGGTTCCCAAAAATCCATTGGTTAAATAATGAGTCTCATCTCCTAGTATTTTCAAGGAATCAATAGTAATGCTAAAGAAGTTGTTGTAAAAGATTTGATCAAAACCAAGAACCTGGAACTCTATTTCTCATATAGGAGACTAAATTGAAGGTAAAAAAGGTTCTTCATTTCAAAAGATATCTATAGAAAAATAATAAATGTACACTGCCCTTTTAAAGGTATTAACATGCTATGGGAAGCATCCACATTCTGCCTAGAGTTCGCACATCAATCTCATAAATGGAGATATAACTATCTTCTTCACATTCAGTCAAGTATTCACATTACTATTAAAAATATAAGCATGCCTCTATCCTACTATGGAAAACCAAAATGATTGGAAATCCATTCAAGATTTAAAAATATAAGGAAATTGACAAGTGCATTCTTGTATGTTTTTTAATACAAAACTTTTCAAGAAAATAAAAAAGGGGAGGATCGGTCATCAAATACACATTTAAATAAAAGATGGAGGAACTTATAATGGGGTGGGATTGTATTTACATCAAACCCGCATAAGGAAAATGCATGTTGTCAAACTGGCTTCTTAGGAAAGATCACATTATTGCACACAATTGTATTGATTTCTAATACAAAGTGACATTGTTTTGGACCACCACATTACTTCTCGAACCTTTCCCTCTACAATATCTAATCATAAACCCATTGGTATATATACATACAACATCCTTAAAAATAATGACCACTTCCATTTTCCTTCTCAAGTCCATGGTTGTATGATACCCAAGCATTGGAAATAATTTTATCAGTTTTGCAATAGTTCACCCCTAGATCTCCTAACTACATCTGGGAATAGAATCTCAAACTAGTTTAAAACGCACTCAAAATCTAGGCAAAAATTTCATATAAGTAGTTAGCTTAAGAGAAAAAGGAACGTTAGATTAAAGAAAGGTCTCTATGTTCATTACTAAAACACATAAAAATCATAGTAATAACTATATTTGTTGTTGTTGTTCTAGAGAAATGTCAATGGTGTCACCACCAGTAGATCCTATCGATGTACTTCAAAGTAGCATTCTTAATAGTCTCCATGTCTATCCTTATCAAAATAGTTGTATAATATAATTTATGATGTTTTTTTTATAAGTTCAGAGTTTAATCTATTGATATATAGTAAAAATACAAGCAAAGATACATATCAGAGCAGTTTTTTTAGGTACTCATAGTGACAGAGTGAAAGTAGGAGCCTACCCTTGTTGGGAAATCAGGATCAAGACATCAAAAGATCCTCCCATAGGTAGGGAAAATAGATCATACAATAGAGTGATAGATTTTAAACAAAATTGAAAAGTTCTAAATCCAACGATATCTATAACAACTAAACCCAAATTTTCCATGACAAAAAAAAGAACCTGAGACTCAATGCTAGGAAGGAAGCTCCTCCTCAATAGGGACTCTAAAGCCAAAACCAATATACGAGAGGGTCTTCGGATTGCTGTAAATAGGAGGACTAGGCTGGGAAGAAGTTTTTTTTCATCCTTCAACTCCAGAACTCTTGGAGTTGTTGTTGGCGTCGTCATCACTGCCCGATGTGGTGGAAGTGGAGCTCGAGGATCACTTCTGGACTGAAAGCGGCTAAGTAATTTCCCATAGCATTCCACATTTCCTTGTAGTGCTCTCAAGGTTGTCTATCAATACCTAAAGATTTTCAATTATGCATAGAGTTTAGGGTTGCAAACAATTCATCCTTTATGAGGTCCCTATCCAAACTATCCGAGTCAACAGTAGAAACTTTGTGTAAAACCACCTTATATCAATCATTTCTAGCTGCAACCAAATCCTCAGATCTTGGAAGGATCTTCAAATAAGGCATCCTCTCTATATAGTTCTAATACTCTATCTAATACCACCTTCTTCTTTAAAAAATCAAAGAAGAACTTAAGTTGCTCACTACCTCTGTAATCGAATGCAATTTAACATACACAGAATTAAAGACATACTTAAGATATTCAATCCTCTTAGTAAATAAGATTATTAACAATATTTTATGAATTATATTACGTAAATAAAACTTATATCATGGGAATAAATCTTTTGAGACATGCGATCCAATAAGAAATTTCAATATTTACAATTAAACTTATCATTATTTAAAATATTTAAATAATTAGTTAAATCTTTTAAAAAATTAAATAAATTTTTTTATTCAAAGATCAAATGAAAATTCCGATCATTTATTTTATACATATTGAACTGATAAATGAAATAATAAATATTAACCTACATTTTATTTCATCATTTTAATATATAATGTTCATTTAGTTATTTTTGTTTGGTTTCTTCATGAAAAATTATGCTTGGCCATTTTTTTTTTTGTGCTGGGAATTGGTAATTGGGTGGTTCTGGTACTCGCGTGACACAGGGTTCATTTCCGTCGGCTGCCACTATAACCCCAAGTGCCTCCACACAGCCGCAAACATGGGGCACTGATAAGTCCGGTGAGATTTGAACTTGAGACCTCCTTTACAACATTCCTTCATTTACACGGCACTTGCTAGTGCGGGCCTGCTTATCCAACTTCTTATTTAAATCAAACTTTTCATTAAAATCAAAGTTATCATATTTATAAAGCATCTTGATCCACTCTAAAGGTCTTTTTCTCAAGCTGGACATGAACTCATCAACTTGGCCTTATGAACGTCTACTCATGATGGTGTTGGTGTTCTTGGAAATTGTTATCTGTTATTTCCTTTTCACCAGTCAACTTCTCTTGCATATATATAAGCCTGTATAAAAAGGAGTAAGCTAAGCTCTAGACCATTTGTATCTAAATTTTGGTAAGTTTTTTTGGCCAGAATTGCGTGATAATTTTTCAAAGGATAGCTTTTAGTGATTGGAATTGCATAATCTAGGTGCCCCAAGGGTAATAGAAGGTCCTGCATCCATTTCTGCATTAAAAATTATAATTTTAACATTGGAAATCTCATTTTCAACAACAAACAGTGTTGTCGGATTCCTACCAAACTTACCTTAAAAAAATACAAATAGTCTAGAAATTAACCAACTCCCTATAAAAATAGCATTCTCCCTCTACTTTCATAATTAAAAATACGATCTCAATCTAATTCATATCTACTTTTAAAATCTCTACCCAACGGACTCTTGATAAATCCAAGACTTTTTAGATCCAAAAATACATGAGAAATTTTGGCAGATGTATTCAAACAGGGACTGTAGCAAATCAACGTATTGAGTCTTCGGCCCTCTTATTTGAAAAGTAAATAACCATTATCGGGGCATTCACCGCAATTTCGTTTGCCTCACATATTCTCGGGAGAAGAAAGTTGTGTTTGAAGCGCAAACCCTCTCGTTTAAATGCATTCAACTATTGAATTGGAGTTGTTTTTCTTTGACTCTTTGCCAAAATACGATGAGACAATCTCAAATTAAAATCAAGTCTAAGGTCCACAAGCGGCCACCGCTCGAATATGATGGCTTTACAAACATGTTTGTAATAGCGAAGAGATTGAACAGATGACAGGCGGGTCATTACACCTGGAATTCGTCGAGCGTGGTCATTGGACTTTAAAAAGTCAGTATAACAACTCAAGGGGATCATGGCCGATCTCCCCGATTGCGGTCAGGTCTCCGGGTCCGTGCGCAACCGTTGGTTTTCAGCTTCACGAGTCATTTCAAAAACTATAATGGTCCGATCTGCCACCTGACTAAATTTAAAGCCTTGAAAGTCAGGATTTCGCGAGCTATTTTTGGTCATGGTTTGTGTCTATAATTCAAAACTACACATGTATATTCATTAAATGTGGTAGAGGTAGTTGAAAGGAGGATCCTTATCCTCCCTACGCAATTTAAATGATCATAAATAACAGAATGCTCTTACTCTTATGAGCGATATATAATGTTTCATATAATCTTATATAACCCATTCTCAAACAAACGTACAGTCAATACACATAAGTCCGACCCCCTTCTCAAACAAACTTACAGTCAATACACATAATTAGTCCGAGAAGGCGGCTAGGGACTTTACTCTCGCTACTTCCCTGCTTATAAGTATTCGCTTTGCTTCGCATATTTCCCAATTCAAGTCTTCTAACATTGAGAGTTTTAGCTTTCTGACTGATTTTTTCTTCTCCTTCTCTTCTCCTGCCAATCCATCAGATCTATCAGATATCATATTGCTTGTGTTCATAGTGTACTCCCGTCACATGTCATATCGTTCACCTTTTAAGATGAAGAAGTACAGTATAATGGCTCTCATGATTATGATTTCGTTCCTGCTGATTGCAGGCTGTAAAGGGGACAGGTTACTCATGAAGAATAGCCTGTTTATTGCCCCCGACGACCCCTCGGACTTCGATCCCGAGAACACCAAGATATCGTTGAGGTTTGGCCCGAGCATTCAAAAGATAATGAAAATTTATTTGTCTGTATCGAACAAGGTCGATGGCCTATTCAATTTAGCACCCAAGGAAGCAGAAACACCGTTGGGACCCAGTCGTAATGTAAATTCCATGGTAACCCAACGGCGGCTCTCTTCATCCAGCAATAGCCCCGGAGTCGGTCACATGCAGATGACCCGACGTAAATATGAGGATATCATGAAATCCCATGAGAGCCACGGAGAGGATCAAGTGAAGCAGAAAAGGAAGACAAAGCGCAAGCTGGGTTCTAGTCCGAGCCCGGGAGACGGGAATTAATGGTTTTCAAGGTTATACAGAATATTTGGGCTCTGTTGAAACCTAATTTGTGAGCTCTGTTTATAAGGAATTCCTTCATGACAAAGCCCAGTGTCAAGTATAGAACAGTATTTCACAAAATGAGCAATCTGGATCGCAAACAGGTGGGGGGCGGGATTATGAGTGAGTCCCAAGTCTAATTGTTGTCTACATTTTTTTCTTCCAACTACAACTCGTCAAACATTCTTTCAATATAAATATACTGCGCCACATAAGCTGTGGAATGCCTTACCCACGAAGTGCTTTACATTTTTTTAAAATTTTTGTAAATTGGTTGGCAGTTTTGAGGTAGTGTGATGTAAATTTATGTGGCTTGATATGTACAATCTCAAAATATTGTTAATGGAAAGAAGCTATTTTATTAGAAACTCCAAGGCTTAGAAATCATTTCCTTCTGTTTGTGAATCATTCCAATGGAAAAAAATATATATATATATTTTCTGTAAAATAAAAAAATAGATCGAATTTAAATATTCATTAACAATTTAATAAATAAAATTAAGGAGGTATGAAAATCAACTTCTAATATCAATATTATATAATTTTAAACAAAATATTTATTAAATAAGTTTATTAAATGATTAAACACATTTAAACCATTTCAAACTTCAAAAATCCAAATAAATTTACCTTTCTATTTATTCAAAATCAAATACTTTACCTAGCATCAATAATTTACATTTTAGCAAAGTATCTGATTGTCAAGGAAAGTAAAATATTAATAAAATACACCCAAATAATTTGATGAGAAATCCAAATGGATTTGCCTTCTATGTACATGAAATAAGCTCCCTAAGGAAAAATATAAAAAGTTCGAAATTGTTTGAGTTCTACTTAAAATATTCATAAATTAAAGAGATGAAATTTATAGAATTACTTGATTTTATATATATTTAAATAAGTATTTGATTTTATCTTTTAACCAATAAAGTGAGATAAATGTCGATCTTCTTTGCATTAACAAAGGTTTGAATTTAAATATACATTCAGAATTATGGGTTTATTATTTTATAAAAATAATTATAAAATTTATTTTTAATTACTTAACAACAAGATCTAGCCAGAATTGAAAAAAAAAAACAATCTCAACGCATAATGCCAATAGTTAAAATATGTATAAAACAAAAATCTATTTTATTTAGAAAAAATATATTTGGATCAATAATAAATAAAATTGAGGATTATTTTTTTTGAGGGAAGAGATAAGTTGTGGATATATATAAGGTAATGGTTCAAAGTTTTTTTACATTTAAGTTGATTATTAAGTTAATATAAGTTTGTTATATATATATATGGTAAATTAACTTTAAATGTGGTAAATTGTAAACAAAAGGTCTCCAAATCAAATCTTTGAGATAGGTGAACAATATATATATAAACATTATTAATAATATTCATATTTCATTTAACATTATTAATAACATTTATATTATAAAATATGAATGGCGCCATATTATATTTGTCTTCAAATGGGCATTAACACCATATTATATTTATCATCAAACTAGCATTAGCATGTAGTGCAGCTTGTCTTTAACCAAGTTTTAAGAGTATTTAAAATTGTTATATAAAGCCGGTATATATAGTCACATTAAGAATTTCCTTATTGTTCCATAAATACATTATAATAACTTTAATATTTGCATCATATATTTGACTTTAATTTCACAACTTTTTTAGTCATCCGACTTAAAACTTCAGCAGAACAATTCAAGGAGACTATGGCCAATCTTCCCGGATCGCGGTCAGGTCCCTGGGCCATGCGCAGTAGTAGTTGGTTTTCACGAGCCTTGAAACTCAGGACACGAGCTTTTTCAGTCATGCTTTGAGTTCGACGTAAGAATTTCATAAATTAAAGAGATGAAATTTATAGAAGGGTAGTGTATGTACACCTCTGTAGACTTTCATTAAAAAAAAATAATGAAATTATATATTTACTCAAAAACTTTAACATGAAATTTAATTTATAATATATATAAAAAGTTTCATTTACAATTACCATCATTAAGATATGTCTTCTACACTATATAACGTTAAGAACATGAACTTCGTCGGGGACATCTATATGTTGATTGTACATACTCTATTTCATTTCAACATTCAACAATTCCGGTTTATAACATGACATTCTTTGGATTTGTGCTTTACAATCTTTTTCGATATATGTCTAGTCCTTTAGAATCCTTTCCATTGAATTATCACCTTATAGCTTCGTAATAATCATATCCATCCAAATGTAAAAAGACCAAACTCAATTTGATCTATATCCACTTTTAACTCTCTACCCACGTAGTTTTGATATCGCCAAGAATGCAATTTGATTTATATCCATTGTTAAATCTCAATGGTTGATATCTCTAATAGAGCATGAAAATTGGAATTACCTTTCTATTCGACAATTTGCACCAATAAGAGGACTTGGTTCATGTGAACTTTCATATCAGGCATTGCTGATCGTCAAATTAGCAAATGGTGGGTGGAAAGCTAACTCCTTTGAAATTTGGGAGAATTGCTTTATTCAGTGTTCAAACCTTCTTTGAAAAGTCACCATCGACTCATGGGATTTCGTGTGCCTCAAATATCCTCGGGGTAGGAAAGTTGTGTTTGAAGCGCAAATCCTCTTCTTTAAATGCATCGACTATTAAATTAAAATTGTTTTTATTTGACTCTTTGCCAAAATACCACGAGGCAATCTCAAATTAAAATCCAATCTAAGGTCTACAAGCGACGGCTGCTTCGAATATGGTGGCTTTACAAACGTGTTTGTAATAGCAAAGAGAGTCATTCGATGAAAGGCGTCTCAGAACACGTGAAATTCGTGGAAGTCTTCAGGACCATGGCCGATCTCCCCGTCCGGTTCTCTCTCGGATTGCGGTCAGGTCCCTGGGCCATGCGCAGTAGTTGGTTTTCATGACGCTTAAAACTCAGGATTTTACGAGCCTCTTTCGGTCATGCCTTGTGTTTATAATTCAAAACGTATAAGTCTAACAACGGGGCCATGCGCAGTAGTTGGTTTTCATGACGCTTAAAACTCAGGATTTTACGAGCCTCTTTCGGTCATGCCTTGTGTTTATAATTCAAAACGTATAAGTCTAACAACGGGGCCATGCGCAGTAGTTGGTTTTCATGACGCTTAAAACTCAGGATTTTACGAGCCTCTTTCGGTCATGCCTTGTGTTTATAATTCAAAACGTATAAGTCTAACAACGGGACGATTTTGCCCATCGGGGAGTCGAGCATCCAGCTCACCCCAATCCGTTAATGAGCATGGCCGGAAAACGTGTCCAACTCCAAACTTATGGCCATCCGCCATGACCATCCATCCCATAAGGAGACCATTAATATCACACCAGAGACGACGGGTTGTCAGATGCTTGCATTTTGATGGGTAACCTAAAATGGGTGACCATGGCCGGAAAACGTGTCCAACTCCAAACTTATGGCCATCCGCCATGACCATCCATCCCATAAGGAGACCATTAATATCACACCAGAGACGACGGGTTGTCAGATGCTTGCATTTTGATGGGTGACCCTATTCTGTGGGACGGAAATGTAAATTTAAATTTCGAACAAGCTCATCGAATGTAGAATCAAATTTTGAGCAACAGGATTTACACTTACAAACAGAAAAAACCTACCCCAGGAACAGAAGTGCAGTTGTTGCTCTTACTGCTTGAAGGAGGAAGAGGAAACACACAACTAATTCTTGCTCAATCCACCTATTTGTGGGGAAGGCAGGGAGTGTCTCTTTCCTTCAGCAACACTAGAAACTTCACATACAGCTCAAAATACAACTTACAACCAATGTACAACTTTTTTGTCACAACTCTAGGACAATGTATAGCTTCACTGACATAGTTCACAAAATCAACCCAGCAACTACACGATTGTTGTAGCTTGGCTGCTAGTGCTAACAATACTTCCTAGATGATGTTCCAACTAGCTGTTAGAGCTAACATCAATAACACGCTTAATTCAGCTTAGGTGTGACTGCTGAGAGTCACTACAACACACTCATAACTCACTATTTTTCAAAAAAATTCGATGGCCCCTGCGTCAAAAAACTTAACAGGTATGTTCTACTGAATTAATAAACAACATTCACACAAATAAACTTCAGGTGCTATATCAAACTGACGTTAAAATAAAACTAGTTTTCCAAAGTCAGAAATAAAGTAAAAATAAAAATACACAGTTAATTTGAGTGTCAACTTTGAATCAACTTCTCTATTAAGCTGTGTCTAACTCTCTATAAATCATGATTACAAGATGTGTATATATAGTATTTCAACTAAGTCGGTCATTAATTACAAACTGACCCTTCATTTACACAAAACAAAATTCTTTGTTAATGATTTACAGTATGTTACAGTCTGACAAATTTGAGAAGTGCCTTGCCTCTTCATAAATTAGATGTGCTTTGTTGGCACTATTTTGTAGCATCAAAACTACTTTTGAAAATTTAAATAATGTGATATTTGTGAAGTAGTGAGGTGGTGTGGTGGTGTAACAGCTCTTCAAAATTTTGGCGATCATATTTCTGGGTGGTGATTCCTTTTCAGAACTCTGGCGGCTGAAGTCGGAATAGTGTTGCCTCTTCAAAATTGTTGAAGCCAGTGGTGGAGTAATTAATCAATTCTAACATTCTCCCCCTTAATTACTGCACTTCAAAAAAAAATTGTAATACTAATTTTCTATTACAGGTTACAAACTCCAATATTTTTTCTGTGGAGCTCAAACAACTCTTTTCCCAATGGTTTTGTAAACAAGTATGCAAACTAATTTTCTGATCTACAAAATTCCACATTAATTTTTTTGTTGTTTATCAGTTCTCGAATAAAATGATATCTTGTATCAATATGTTTACTTCTTTTATGAAAGACGTGATTTCTTGAGAGCTCAATAACTGATTTATTGTCACAGAAAATTTGAGTTGGTTCATTCTGTTCATGTTGTAACTTAGAAAGAGTTTTTCCCATCCAAAGAGTTTGACATGCAGTTGTTGTTGCAGCAACATACTCTTCCTCAGTAGAGGATACTTTCACTATGGGATGCTTCTTAGATTTCCATGCTACTGATCCCGATCCAAAATTGAACACATATCCAAATGTGTTCTTTCTATCATCAATATAACCTACAAAATCACTGGCAGTATATCCAATCAATTTAAAATTTGAATTTGAAGTATATTGGATACCAAAATTTGTTGTTCCGGTAATATATCTTTGGATTCTCTTTCCAGCTTGTGAGTGGATATTCTTCGGCGATTCCATAAATCTTGAAATCAAACTTACTACAAACATTATGCCAGGTCTTGTTGCAGTTAAGTACATGAGACTTCCAACTAGTCTCTTATACAACGTTGGATCAACCTTTGACCCATCATCTTCCTTACTGATTTTTGAGCTAGTTGCAATTGGAGTTAAAACTGATATACAATTAAGCATTCTGAATCTTTTCAATACATCATTTGCATACTTAGAAATTGACATATAAAAATATCATCTTCAGATTGAATTACTTCAATACCAAGAAAATATTTCATCATTCCTAAATGAGTCATTTCAAATTTTGTTTTCATGGCTTTATTAAACTCATCTACTGAAAGATCTCCAGTGAATATCAAATCACCCACAGATAAACAAACAATCAGCATTTCATCTTGTTTATTTACCTTTGTATACAACGTTGTTTCACTTGGACTTATGCTGAATCACTCAATACTCAACTATTCATCAATTATGCTGTACCAAACTCTCGGTGCCTGCTTCAATGTGGCTTCAATCCAAACAATGCTTTCTTCAATATGTAGACATTTTCTTCTTGTCTATCAACCGCATATCCTGGAAGTTGTCTCATATATAATTCTTTTTCTAAAGATCCATTTAAAAATGTAGACATTACATCCATTTCATGTACATACCATTTATTATCAACAGCAATAGCTAATACCATCCTTACCGTATCAAGTTTGGATACATGTGCAAATGTCTCATTATAATCAATTCCAGGTTGTTGACTAAACCCCTAAGCTACAAGTGTTGCTTTATATTTTTCAACATCACCATGAGCATTTAAATTAGTCTTATAAATCCATTTGACACCAATGCATTTTTTATCATCAGGAAGATCTACAAGATCCCAAGTATTATTTCTTTCTATGTTATCAATTTCTTCATCCATTGCTTTTATCTAAACATCCTTTTTAACAGCCTCATCAAAATCTATAAGATCACATGTTGTAAATACAAAATTTGAAACTTGATCTACCTGTTCATTTTGATCATATAGTTCTCTTCAACTTCTAGTCTTCTGACCTCTGGCTATGTTTCTTAATGACACTAATGTAGGATTTGATTCACTGCTTACCTGTGATCCTGTTCCTTACCGTCCACCAATATTTGATGGTTCACCATGTTCATGAGTTATGGGCGTTCTGGCAGGTGTCCTTACCCCTGGTGTATGTGGAGTTAATTGTCCTCCATGTGTTCCTTGTTCATCTTCTTCATCATTTGCGTGAGGTGCAACAACGTCCTCGCTAACCAATTTATCAATGCTCCCATCCCATGCTTTGTCTTCCTTAAATAATACATCTCTGCTGATGACATACTTCTTGGTTCAATGGGATTATAAAGTCTATATGTTTTAGATTATTCACTATATCCAACAAAAAAAAAATTCTGACTTCTGTCATTTAACTTTCTCATCATTTCTTCAGGTACATGTGCATAAGCTACATAACCAATTTTTTTTAAATGAGATATGTTGTTACACTTACCACTCCAAGCTTACTGAGGAACTCGATCCGTCACGCATTTTGTGAGGCTTCTGTTCAGAATGTACACTAAACAAGTAACAACGTCTCCCCAATATTCATTTGAAAGATGTTTCTCCTTCATCATACTTCAATCCATGTTCATAATGGTTTGATTCATCCTTTCTGCTACACCGTTTTGCTGTAGAGTGTAGAGTGCAGTAAATTGCATTTTAATTCCATAATATTTACAAAATTCCATAAACTCATTTGACATATAGTCACCTCCTCTATCTGATCTCAAGACTTTAATAAATCTGTTACTCTCTTTTTCATCCATAACTTTAAAAATTTTAAACACATCAAATGTTTGATATTTCTGTTCCAACAAATACACCCAAGTTGTTTTACTCTAATCATCAATAAAGGTCATAAACTAAACATTGCCAATCAAAAAAGGTGTTTGCATCGGTCCACACAAATCTGTGTGTACCAACTCCAATGGTGCTTTTTCTCTATATGAGACTCCATAAATAAATTTTTCTCTATGATGCTTTCCCAATTTGCAACTCTCACATGAGCCTGCTGGCTGCTCAATACTAGGAAATCCTTTTACCATCTGCTTCTTTTGTAACGACTCTAAACTACCAAAATGTAATTGGCCATATCTCAAATGCCATAACCATGATTGATCTAAACTTTTAAGTACAGGTTATAGTCTAAATGAAAAAGGGTTAATAGCTTGTAAAAACAGGCTATATATATCTAACGTACCAAAAATTAAGCTGTTGATTTTAAATGAAACACATAAGACTCCCTACTCGGGACACCCTGGCTATCAAAAGACAATAACTATGTTGCGGAAAGATTTTTTTGGCTAAATATAAAGAACGAATTGAAAGAATATATTGCTAGATGCTTTAATTGAATGTCAACAGGTTAAGACTGAACACCAACATCCAATCAGTTTATTACTACCGTTACCAATCCCTAACTAGAAATGAGAAATAATCAGCCTTGATTTCATTACAGGTTCACCTAGAAATCAGAATCAGAATGATTTGATAATGGCAGTCGTTGACAAACTCAGTAAAGCAGCCCATTTTATATCAGTAAAGACCACTCATAAGGATGCTAATATTGCTTAAATATTTATCAAACAAATATTTTGTTTACATGGACCAAAAATTATAATTTCTGATAGGGACCCTAAATTCACATCGAATTTTGGGAGATTTTTATTGAAAGGTTTGAATACTACTTTAAAATTCAGTACATTTTTTCATCTGCAGACGGATGAACAGACTGAAAGGGTAAATCAAATCTTGGAAGATATGCTAAGGATGTATGTTAGAGGACGACCAAGTAAATGAGAGAATTACTTACACTTGGTTGAGTTTGCATATAACAACCGCTACCAAGCTTCAACAAAATACAACCCATTTGAAATTTTGTATTGAAGAAAATTCCAATACTCCCATCTCATGGAGTAACCCAGTTGACAGGTTAGTACGAGGACCTGATTTATTAAACGAGATGGAATTAATCGTGAAGTAGGTACAAGATAATTTGAAGGTCGCACAAGACAGACAGAAGAGTCAAGCAGATCTTAAACAAACTCAGAAAGAGTTCTAGGTGGGAGAACATATTTTTATAAAGGTAAAACCTAAAAAAATTCTTTAAAGTTAGGAATTTGTGCTAAGTTAGAACCCAGGTACTGTGGGCCTTTTGAAATATTGTCCATAATTGGACAAGTGGCATACCAACTGGCTTTACCACTAAATTTTAAAGTTCATAATGTTTTTCATATCTCTATTTTGAAGAGATATGTACATGATGCTACTCATGTTATAAATTGGAATAATGTGCAGGTGGAACCCGAAGGAGATTTTCTGGTGGAACCCAATTGTATCCTCGACAGGAGGGAGATCTTGCTTCAGAATCGTACCATTGAGAAAGTGAAGGTGCAATGGAAGCACCTTGGTCCAGAAGAATCAACCTGGGAATTGGAGAGTCATATGCAGGCAACATATCCAATTCTATTCAGGGCAGCTTTGAGGATGATGAATAAAGTAACATCGAGGACGATGTTAAACTTAAGGGGGATGTATGTCATGTACCCCAAATTGCAATAACATTTTATGTTTAAGAAGACATTATATTTTATTTTTATTATAAATTTTGTGATTATTGACCAAGAGGGGTAAAGGATGATTGTAATTAATTATGCTGAATATTTTATTAGTTAGTAAATAAAAGATGAGACAAACAGCCTAAGGAGGTCATTGAATGAATGCCCATTGTCCCACTAGGTGGAATAGATTGGGGTGAGAGAAAACTGACACATGGCAACATCCTCAACCACTTGTAGCTGTTGCAAGAGAAAACTTCCATAATTTTGTGGTCATGTTCCTTAAGAAAGTGGAACAAGAGCAGTTGGCTCATTAAGTGAAAAAATGACCAAAATACCTAGGCATGCTTATATTTACCCATCGAATTGAGCAAGAGGCTCTTCAATTTTTACTTGTGAATTTTCTGAAGTGAAAAAAATATGCACAAGAGATTCGATGAGGGGAAAGGCAGAAGTGGTTTGAGTGTGAAAGTTATTTTTTCAGAACTAGTACAACTTGTTGGCTGAGTTCTTTGATGCAGAAGGAATATGTATTACTGTAAAGTACTTCTGTGGAGTTGCAGGTTTTTTTTAATCACATCCTTTCACCCAGTGCTTTCGACTATGTGAACCAGCTGACAGGCTCGGGGCTCCTGAGACAAGCAGCTAAGCTATCTTCAGGAATTTGTTGGGTGGAGCGGGCTTCCTAGGTTGTTTGTCTCCTCTACAAGTTATCAGGTTCCAAAATGTTATTTTATTTACCTTATGCAAGTAAAAGTACTGGAATGAATGAAGTTATGATTAGATTTACTATTATGACTGGATAAATTGTTTCTGCAAATTAGACTATGTAAACATGTTTTATTTCAAAGAAGTTTTCTAGTTAAAGTTTATTTGAATAAATTTCCTAGGGTTAGAATTACCTGATTAATAGATGAAATCCCTTGCTGTATTTTTCCACTCATCATATAGATGAAGTACTCTAGTACAACAAGTTTAATTACAATGTAAATGAGAATGATTTATACATAAAATATATATAATTTGAGTCTACTCTAATTTAATAGATTTTATTGTTAGTTTAGTTTGATTAGGTTAATAATCATCCTCTTGTTTTCTAGAATTATTTTATATAATAAAAATATCTAGGACTATTGCAAAAGTAATTATTCTAGATGTATAAAATACTTAAATAACTATTATTTTACAATATGTTTATGTATTTTTTTTCAGTTAAAAAAAGACTAATCATTTTAAAATACCCAAATTATCATTATATATCTACCATTATAATACTTAAGTGAATAGAATATTTGCTTAATATTGTTAAGAATTTATTTTTCATTATAAGATAAAAATAAAGAGTTTTTACATTGATTTTTTATCACTAATTATATTATTTAAAAACCTTCAAATACTTGGTAAATTAAATAGTAAATAATACTATTAGTATTACACTAAAGTTGTATGTTTAATTAACTCTATCTCTTAATATAGTTTAATGAAAAGAGTAAGAAAATCAAAGTTTAAACTTCTAGTTTCTCCATTTTAAAAAGGAAAAACTATTACTATTATTTCCTACTAATGCTTACACCTTTATCTAAACATAAGTAAATCTTTTATCTATTATTGTTTTAAACTGTTCACTAAATTTAAAACCTTAAATTAACTTTTACAAAATTTATTCTCACAAAAATCATAACAAATGGTTAATTCAATCCTTAACTTTATTAAAAATCACAACAAGTAATGTAAAACCCTTTCCTATTTCAAAACCTAGTTTCCTTTTTACAAAGGTAATAAAATATTAACAAGTAGAATCTTAAACTACCTTAATTCTAGGAGATTTTTTTTTTTCTAAAAACACACCTTTGTTTTCTCTTTAAAGAGTTTAACCTTTAGTTGTTACTAGTTTCATTTCTGAAAATCCAAGGTACCTTTTATATATATATATATATATTGCCATAGCCACAAACAAAATCAAAGAAGTTGAGTTTTTAGCAAAGAGAGCTTTCTTTAAATGCTTATGGCCTAAAACAAGGAAATTTTATTCAAACCCTAAAGTAATTCACAGTTTCATAATACAACTCCCAAAATTATGTTAAGAGTGGTAAGCTCTACACAGTGATTAAATAATAGATATAAACAAATTCATCTTAAAAAAAACCGAAATTGTTTGTAAAAACCGAAGAACAACTTTTTATTTACCCGTAAGTCTTTTTGAGTCGTAGCTCTTTACATAAACCGCAAGGGTTTAAAACAAACTAAGCTTACGGTCTCTTTCTATTTCTTAAACACAATAAAACTAACAACTATTTATAGTAAAACAAAAACTAACTAGCTAGTACATGGTCGTAAGCACCACTAAGATTCTTCACTGCAAAAGTAACTACGAAAGGCAACCCTGGGATGAGACCGAGGCTTACCAATCCAGGTCGAGCTCATACCCTTCCACTTCTCAGTTAATTCCATCGCCTTCAGCAGAGCCTTGTCGAATTTATAAAATTTGTAAACATTGTATGCTTCACACTGTCAATAGATTGGTTTTAAAAATCAAAATAAAAACAATTTTAATGAAACGATTCGAGGCTTTCGTCAACCTCTTACCAGTTTTCTTTTGTTTGTTCTTAGGTCCTTTGAAAAGGAATATGGAACTAAAAACCAGCATCCTGCTACGACCACCTCCGAGCAAGAAAGAGATGAGGTGTTAAAGGAAGAAAGTTCAAAACCCTACAATTGTCGCAGTAAACCTCTAGCAACTACTGCTTAGATAATGAGCTCCAATTATGGGTCTAGTGAAGAACTAAAACTACAAAACACAAACTTATGCTTTCTTTTACTTGTGTTACGAAGACCGAGAAGGCCAAAGCCCTTCGGTTCTCACTCCACTTAACAATCCCTATATTGTTTTAAAACCGTGTTTCGAGGGCGTTGTGAGATTTTATACACTTAGGGCTTATGCAAATCCCTCCTTCCAACGATTAGTCACCACGTGGACTCCACCATAAATGAAATTCTTTTAAAATTTATATGGTTGAACCTACGTTTTTGGGTATCCAAAATAACACCACAAGTCTCGGCTTAAAACATCATCTAAGTTATAACTTTGATTATACTCAAACTAGTTTTGGTTTATTAGATTGAAGTTTGTTGCACGGGGGCTTCAGTTGTTTACCAATATCCTATCACATTAGTTCATATTGTGGGTTTTAAAATTATAAAAAATCGAACCAATATATTGCAGGTATTGGGGAGATGAGGGGTTTAAGGTGGGGGTGGGTAGGGTGGTTTATAAAGATTGAGGTATAAAAAGGGGTGGGAAGGAGGTTTTAAGTATTGGGAGGGGTTTTCAACAAAAAGAGTTTGGGTCAATATCTCTCAAAATTAAGGGTATTCTTTAATATCCCACGATCGCACGTGCTATGNTTGATTGTTTAAAGCTAGTTTGGAAGCATGATATAATATGAATCTAGTCAATATATTTTATATTATGTAATTTGTTTTTTTTTTACTTAATAGTAAATGATATTTTATTGCATGGTTTATACTTAGGTTAGTTTAGATGTATGCCTCAAATATATGTCTAAATTAGTAAATATACTATGCATCAAATACATATGCATATAATAGGTTGAGTCTAGTATCTAACTAATATAAACAAATTACTGATAATGATTTCTATCTTTCATAGTAAATTTCATTGACATATACAATTTGGACTTATTTTCGGGTCTTGGTTTGATAAACAATTTAGTTGAATGAAGAATGATATAAAAATGGAAATTGTATAAAAATGTACTAATGATAAGCCTAGGTTTTCTTCCATTTTAACAATGAAAAGAGTTAAAGGTTATTCTTCATAACTTACTCTTTAGTATTCAAAGCTTTAATTTTTCATACATAGTAATCCGGAGGAAGGTTACTTGTAAATCCTGTACATGTATCAATTCTGCATTAGCTTGAGAAAACTAAGTAAGCCTCACGAAAGACCTCAAAGCCCCTTTTAATAAGACAAGAAAAAAAAACAAATATCAAAATCATGCATATACTGGATAATAGACAGTTGATCTGGGTTCTTTAAGACTCTAACTATTTTAACTTTCAACAATAATAGAAATCAACATTTGAATGAATGTTGTTAGTAGCTAATGTGTTTTAGTTACACTTAGACAAGTATGTTAGCTGTTAAATATATATTTTTTTGACATAACTTAAAACCTACCTAAAGATAGCTACTAAACTAACATTTTTAGGCTACAACTTAGCATTTAATGTCATACAGAAAAAATTTAATTTTTTTATGGTTTTTTGGAGTGTTATAATGCACTCACTAATGCGTTTGTTGCCAATATGAGGATAAATATGTAACACCCTCCTAAATCTGTGCAAGTGGCATCACTTCTTGAAGTGAGAAATCATGTTCACCCAACTAAGGCCACATACCTTGGATACACTAGAAAAGACCCTCAAAATTTTCTTTGTAATAATTATGGCCTAATACTATGTAACTTTCTTTGCAATCACCTTAGCGAGATGACCTCATAGTTGCATCGCAATGAGCCGAGTCTCCTCTTGTTCATGTGCTACCCTCTCCATACACAATTCAACTTCAAAAGAGGAATTGTGCATGAGTACCAAAAGTTGTGAGGTTGACTAGCTTTGAAAATTTTATGAGGCCTTGGAGCTAAGGAGTTAGCCACTAGAAATTGATGGATCGGACCTGTCAAAAATATGCACTTCTATCTCAACCTCTAAGAGGCCTAGTGTTAGAGATAATGTAGAAATGTATTCATGGTTATTGTCTAAACATAATATAATTAGTGGTTTTTCAATTCCTTAGTCATGGGATCTGCTGAAAAACCACTAATTCTATGTTTAGAAAACAACCATGAATACATTTGTACATTATCTCTAAAACCTAGTAGGTGTTGCTATAAGATTCGATCTTAGACCTTGGCTTTTAAAAAATGAATGATGTCAGTATTTTCCTCATAGATGTGGAGCATAGCTCGATAATGCTCAATATATTGTGCAAGATTCCAAAGTTACACCATCAATAAAAGGTTATCCAATGTGGAAGAAGTTAGGGGAGTAGTCGAATGCTCTTTCAGAGGATTTTCTCCACCCACTTCTTCTATATGTACTTCTATGGGAGTACTAGGGATTTCTTCACACAATTCCAGAATATGTAAGGGTCTTAGTGATTCTTCATCCCCACTTCCTCCAGTGGATCCTCCTTCATGTTCTACTAGTTGTTGTTCTAGAGAAATGTCAATTGTGTCACCAGCAGTAGATCCTGTCAATGTACTTCAAAGTAGCAATCTTAATAGGCTCCATATAAAAATGGTGGTATAATACCATTAATGATGCTTTTTTTGTAAGTTCGGAGTCTAATCTATTGATATATAGTAAAAATACAAGAAAAGATACATATCAGAGAAGTTATTTTAGGTACTGATAGTGACAAAGAGAAAGTAGGAGCCTTCCCTTTTTGGGAAATCAATATCAAGGCATCAAAATATCATCCCATAGGTAGGGAAAATAGATCATACAATAGATTGATAGTTTTTAAACAAAATTGAAAAGGTCTAAATTTGCCAATGAGATCTATAAAAACTGAACCCAAATTTTTCAAGACAAAAAACCAAAAGAACCCAAGGCTCAATGCTACGAGGGAAGCTCCTCTTCGATAGGGACTCCGAAGCCAAAACCAATCTATGAGAGGGATTTCAGGTTGTTGTCATTACGAGGACAAGGATGGGAGGAAGTGCTTTTGCCTCCCTTAGCTCCAGGACTCTTAGAGTTGTTGCTGGTGTTGTCATCGCTTCTTGACATGGTGGAAGTGGAGCTGGAGGAGCCCTTCTTGATCAAAAGCGGCTAAGTGAACTCCAATAGCATTCCACATTTCCTTGTAGTATGCACAAGTTTTTCTATCAATACCTAAATATTTACAATTATGCATAGAGTTCAGGGTTGCAAACAATTCATCCTTTGTGAGGTCCCTATCCAACCTATCCTAGTCAACAATAGAGACTTTGTGTAGAACCACCTTATAGCAATCATTTCTAGTTGCAACCAAATCCTCGAATCTTGGAAGGATCTTCTTCAAGTGAGCCATCCTCTCTATAAAGTTCTAATACTCTATCCAAGACCACCTTCTTCTTTATAAAATTAAAGAAGAAATTGAGCCCCTCATCTACTTTTGTAATCGAATGCAATTTAACATACACACAATTAAAGACATATTTAAGATATTCAATCCTCTTAGTAAATAAGATTACTAAGCAATCTCCAATAGCATTCCACATTGCCTTATAGTACTCACAAGGTTTTCTATCAATACCTAAATATTTACAATTATGCATAGAGTTTAGGGTTGCAAACAATTCATCCTTTGTGAGGTCCCTATCCAACCTATCCTAGTCAACAATAGAGACTTTGTGTAGAACCACCTTATAGTAATCATTTCTAGCTGCATCCAAATCCTCGGATCTTGGAAGGATCTTCTTCAAGTGAGCCATCCTCTCTATAAAGGTCTAATACTCTATCCAAGACCACCTTCTTCTTTATAAAATTAAAGAAGAAATTGAGCCCCTCATCTACTTTTGTAATAGAATGCAATTTAACATACACACAATTAAAGACATATTTAAGACATTCAATCCTTTTAGTAAATAAGATTACTAAGCAATGTCCAATAGCATTCCGCGTTGCCTTGTAGTATGCACAAGGTTTTCTATCAATACCTAAATATTTACAATTATGCATCGAGTTTAGGGTTGCAAACAATTCATCCTTTGTGAGGTCCCTATCCAACCTATCCTAGTCAACAATAGAGACTTTGTGTAGAACCACCTTATAGCAATCATTTTTGGCTGCAACCAAATTCTCAGATCTTGGAAGGATCTTTTTCAAGTGAGCCATCCTCTCTATAAAGGTCTAATACTCTATCCAAGACCACCTTCTTCTTTATAAAATTAAAGAAGAAATTGAGCCCCTCATCTACTTCTATAATGCAATTTAACATACATACAATTAAAGACATATTTATGATATTCAATCCTCTTAGTAAATAAGATTACTAAGCAACATTTAATAAGAATTAGAATTTTGAAAATAAAACTTATATCATAGGAATAAAAGATTCTTACTAAGCAATATTCAATAAAAATTATAATTATGAAAATAAAACTTATATCGTAGGAATAAATCTTTTGAGATATAGGATCCAATAAGAAATTTCCATATTTACAATTAAACTTATCATTATTTAAAATATTGAAATAATTAGATAAATCTTTTAAAAACTTAATATTTTTATTCAAAGATAGAATGAAAACTTCATTATTTATTTATATACATCTTGAAGTGATAAATAAAATAATAAATATTAATCTACATTTTATTTCATCCTTTTAATATATAATGCTCATTTATTTATTTTTGTTTGATTTCTGATCAAAAACTATGCTTGCGAACTTCTTATTAGAATCAAACTTTTCATTGTTGTTCTTATAAATTGTTATAAGTTATTTCCTGATATTCAAACTGAATCAAGGTATGGTCAGCTCACCATTCACAACATTTATTACAAAGGGCTCCACAAGAGCATCATGTCACTTACAAGAGTAGAACCTGGGTGGGGAGAGTAACATTCATTCCTCCCAACCACCCAAGCTACATCCATTCGACAATCAGTTATTAATATCTATCAGCAAATATAAACAAGGCTGTATAAAAATAACATTCTCAATATACTTTGATAATGTAAAGTATACCATCTCAAAATCTACTTTGAAAATCTCTACCCAACCGAATCTTGATAAGTAGAAGACATTTAAAATCCAAAAATGCATGAGAAATTTTGGGAGATGTATTCAAACAGGGGTATTTAGCAAAATCAACGTATTAAGTCTTCAGCCCTCTTTTTTGAAAAGTAAATAACCATTATCGAGGCATTCACCGCAATTTCGTGTGCCTCACATGTCCTCGGGACAGGAAAGTTGTGTTTGAAGCGCAAATCCTCTTCTTTAAATGCCTTCAACTATTGAATTGAATTGGAATTGTTTTTATTTGACTCTTTGCCAAATTGTAATAGCCAAAGAGATTGAACAGATGACAGGCGGGTCAATGCACCTGAAATTCGTCGAAGCTATTGCCCTCGTCTGGTCATCTGACTTAAAAAAATCAATATAACAATTCAAGGTTTTATCTTCCAGGATGGCTGGCAGGTCCCCGGGGCCGTACGCAATCGTTGGTTTTCAACTTCACGAGTTATTTCCAAACTTTAACTGTCCAATCCGCTGCCATTGACGACCTGACTAAATATAAAGCCTTGAAACTCGGGATTTCGCGAGTCGTTTTCGGTCACGGTTTATGCTTATAATTCAAAACAATTGGTATTGCTATGCATTATATCAGTCAATATACATGTATATCGTAAGTAATTGAAAAGAACGATTATTATCTTGCTCTTATGAACCCTATGTAATGTTTCAAATAATCTTATATAACCTCTTCTCAAACAAACGTACAGTCAATACAAAGAAGTCCGAACCCCCTTCCCAAACAAACGTACAGTCAATACACATAATTAGTCCGAGAAGGCGGCTAGGGACTTTACTCTCCCTACTTCCCTGCTTGATCAAATATGAAGGGTAGGGTCCCATTTCACTTTGAAGAGTTGTGAGAAATTGAACCCTTCAATGTTGACATGTAAAAATAAATCATTCTTTTCATTTGAAATTGTAAGTGTACAACAAAATTTTATTATTTGTTAAAACAATGTATAAAAAAAAATGACAATAAGAAGAAATCTCGAGTGATTCAACATTTACATGGAATTAGTGAGGTAAACCATGTACTTTCCCGGTCCCTAGAGCATATAGTTTATTGAACTTAGATAAGGGACAACTTTGTCGAGTGAGTGAACTACTCGGTTGTTAGGACATTGATAAAATAAGGCATTGGAATTTGGAAGGACCTTTGAATGGAGGATTGATTCAGCTTGATGGTGGATCTATTGGTCAAGTGTGATTGGGCCTACCTAAAAGAGAAACCCCAGAATGTAATACCTTATGCTTTCATGGAGAAACTTTTTTATTAACCCTAAATTCAACAGTTATTTTTAAAATTGAATCATGTCCTCCCCACATGCTCAAATCAAAGTGATCAAACAAAGGCCCCAATTTTAGGTGGATTATGGAGAGTCCCTCCAATGTATATTGAGTTTATAACCCAATTCAAAGTGATCAAACAAAATCCCCAATTTTAGGTAGATTATGGATAGTCCCTCCAATATATATCGAGTTTATCAGCCCTATCAAAAAGGTTAAGTACTTATTAGTCCACTATAAGGAAGAACTTTAAATTCTCCAACAAATATCACTACAACTTGGGTGTCTAGTTTCTACCAAAGTCAACAAGGAAGAGGAATCATAAACACACGTTTGGGAGGTTTGCAACAACGTGGATGTTGAAATCATGTTCTTCGCTAGATCATTGCACTGCCAATCCCTCATTCATGAACGTTCGTCGAGGGATTCCCTTGTTTAGATATATTGGTAGACAATTTGTACTTCTTGTTTCCATTATTAAAAGGCTGACAAGAAAATGAAGGGGTCAGAGTCTACAACATTTACAGTGTCGGTTGTTAAATATTTTATCCTTTCAACTATTGGATTTCATTAAAGAAATTGGAACAATTCAAACACTTATATTCAAATATTGTTCTTACTTTCAACCTAATGTTTACAATTCATGACAGATAAATAACATTGATAGATTTGGAACTCAAATACAAGGCTCTTTCTTCTTTCTCCTCCGCCCAAACAAAGTTGTGGTCCTAGACCATGAAAAGTATACATTATTTTGGTTATGATTTCATTTAAATAATGGGGTTTTAAAGGTTACATCTATTGAGTATTCGAGACTTAGTCCGGTGGAAATGCAATTGCATAATACATTACAAATTTCAAACAACATTTTGGATGGAGAAATTTTAAGCCCTTATATTTATAGAACCAGAAGGAACTCCAACAAGAAACACATTTAACTTTTATCCACATATAAATAGTTACACAAGTGTAAAATGCTATACATACCTGTAAATTCATGACAACCAAGTCGACAACTTAGCTCTGCATAATCTTTTGGAGGAAATAGAAATTAGGGAGACAGTGAAGCATAGAATTGGAGAGTTGAGAGTTTGAGTCTCAATCTCCGACTGTCCTATACTCGTAAACCCAAAATAATGTTTTTTTCACAGACTTCACCAATCTCTTTAAGTTCGGGGAAGCTTAATCCATCCTACCCAACGTTCTACCTTTGCTTCTCTTGCTCCTACCTGTGAAAAAGGTGTAGCCTTCGAGTTTTCCACCGCAGAAGACAATGAGGAATTAGAGTGTACAACCGTTTCCTTCTACAGAAATACGATTGGAAGAAATGACATCTCAATTCCACAATATCTCGACGCTCCTAAGTTGTTTTACCTAGCCCGAGGTAGGCGAATGCATGTTTGTGTATTTCACATGATTACAAAAAAAATCATTTTATAATTGCTTATACATAACACAGATATATCTGTGCAGGAGAGGGAAAATTGGGTATTGTTTTCATGAGGTTTCTAAAGACTTTCAGAGATCATTCTTCATTATGAGGGCACTCAAGGCATAGATTAGAGAGCCCATGGGAGGAAGAAGAAGAACAAGAAGATGACTCAAGTCAAAAGGTGAGGTGAGTGAGGAGGGGAGACGTAATAGCAATATTTGCACAAGAAACCCACTGGTGCTATAATGATGGGAATGAGCCTCTCTAAATCGTATCCATTGTAGACATAGGAAACTCTCATAAATAGCTCGGGCGCAAGAGTTACCGTGTAAGCATCCCAACAAATTAAGTAATGATAATATTCAGTTAGGTATATGACAAATTCTTTCGTTTCTTTTAGAGATGACTATATGCATATTGTACAACCATTTTCTTTGGTTGGCCCTCTATTCCAATTGCCTTTGTCTCTACTTCCTAACCCCCTTCCTCCGATGAGACAAGTAGACTAAGTGGCCTAGGTGGACCGTGGGAGATTGGGAGTGCTGATTCAAATGATTCTAACCCCAGTAAATGAATGGAAATTATAATAAATCCTAGAATCCTAGACTAACTAGTATAGGATTTGATTCATGAGCACAAACAAAGGGTGGCTTGCTGTTAGCCTGCTACTAAAGATCCATCATCCGAGTCGTGTGGTGGTCATAATAGAAATGTCTAGCACTGGGTGAAACCCTAGTCTGGAAACTTACATACCCTGCATTGGACCAAGTTAGGTTCAAATCTAGCAAAGATTGCTCAATGCCTTGTAAATTGCAACTTGTAAGTTGTAACCCAAAAAACAACACCATTAGTTTTTCCTTACGGAGTCTTGAGAGTGGATGGTTATAAAATCAATTCACCATCCATAGATATGACTCATATGAGTATTTAATTTCACATCATATACTGAAATACTCAAGTGACTTGTAAGTTGTGAGATCACGTGACTCGGTGAACAATAAGATGAAGGATGGAAAATCGAGTTGGCAGGTGGCATCATCTCATACCAATCCTTTAGTGAAGTTGGTGAATCAGTAATGCATGCTAATGCCATTAAATGCTTTCAAAGTGAACATCGAATCCTGAGTCCCAATCCTCATTCACTTACTTGAACTTGGCACTAGGTAGCGTAGTGGCCCACCATGGTCCGTGTTGATTGGGAGTGAGATCCTCATCCATGATTCGACTATTCAAGGGCACTTGGGAAGACTCTGAGTCTCGACTCTCCCATAGTCCACTGAATCCTTGGATAGGAAAATTTTATAGCCACCCTTCTGTTGAAATTTACCGAGGCTTACTCAATTTCATTATTGAAGTGCTGGAAATGAAACTAATATTTTTTTGCATGGTAAAATTTCTTGTGGCCTTCTATGAAATTTAAAATGGCCTTTGAAGGGCTCTAAAGGCTTCAAATTTGAAGCCTGCTTATAAGTATTCACTTTGCTTCGCATATTTCCCAATTCAAGTCTTCTAACATTGAGAGTTTTAGCTTTCTGACTGATTTTTTCTTCTCCTTCTCTTCTCCTGCCAATCCATCAGATCTATCAGATATCATATTGTTTGTGTTCATAGTGCACTCCCGTCACATGTCATATCGTTCACCTTTTAACATGAAGAACACAATAATGGCTCTCCTGATTATGATTTCGTTCCTGCTGATTGCACGCTGTAACGGCGACAGGTTACTCATGAAGAATAGCCTGTTTATTGCCCCCGACAATCCCTCGGACTTCGAACCCGAGAACACCAAGATATCGTTGAGGTTTAGCCTGAGCATTCAAAAGATAATGAAAATCTATTTGTCTGTATCGAACAAGGTCAATGGCCTATTCCATTTAGTACCCAAGGGAGCAGAAACACCGTTGGGACCCAGTTGTAATGTAAATTCCATGGTGACCCAACAGGCGCTCTCCTCATCCAGCAATAGTCCCGGAGTCGGTCACATGCAGATGACCCGACGTAAATCTGAGAATATCATGAAATCCCATCGGAGCCATGGTGAGGATCAAGTGATCCAGGAAAGTAAGAGTAAGCAGAAGCTGGATTCTAATCCGAGCCCAGGAGACGGGAATTAAAGGTTTCCAACGTTATACAGAATATTTGGGCACTGTTGAAACCTAATTTGTGAGCTCTGTTTATGAGAGATTCGTTCATGACAAAGCCCTATCTGAAGTATACAACAGTATTTCACAAAATGAGCAATCTGGATCGCATCCAGGTGGGGGGCGGGATTATGAGTGAGTCCCAAGTGTAATTGTTGTCTACATGTTTTTCTTCCAACTACAAGTCGTCAAACATTCTTTCAATATATATACTACGCCACTTCAGCTGTGGAATGCCTTACCCACGAAGTGGGTTACATTTTTTTTAAATTTTTATAAATTGGTTGGTAGTTTTCAGCTAGTGTGAGGTAAATTTAACTGGCTTGCTCTCTATAATCTGAAAATATTGTTAATGGAAAGAAGCTATTTTATTAAATCCCTAAGGCTTAAAAATCCTTTCATTCTCTTTGTGAATCATTCCAGCAGAAAAAAATAAATATAAATATTATATAATTTTAAACAAAATATTCATTAAATAAATTTATTAAATGATTAAAAATATTTAAGCCATTTCAAACTTAAAAAATGCAAATAAATTTACCTTTCCATTTTTTCAAAATCAAATACCTTACTCACCATCAATAATTTACATTTTATTCAGCAAAGTATCTGGATTGTTGAGGCAACTAAAATATTAATAAAATACAGCAAATGGATTTTATAACTAAAATATTTAATGTATATTAAATAAGCTCCATATCTGAAAAATACGAGTTCGAAATTTTTTGAATTCTAGTTAAAAATTTCATAAATTAAAGACATGGAGTTTATAGAATTACTTGATTTTTGAGTCAAGAGGCTCTCTACAACCCAGTATGGGAGAGATCTTGTAAAGATATGTAAGGTTATGTAAAGTTACATAAAGTTATTTTTATTAATAAAAAAATAATTTTTTTTATTATAAAACAAAATAAATGTAGGTCAGCTAAAGATCCACTAGATATCGTGAGTTGATACAACCTAGGATTTAGATGTAGGCTGAATCGAGGCTAGCTAAATCAGTGGACCATAGTTACTTTCATTGTCAATACTTGAGGCTACGCCATTTTTTAATATTTTCGATTACATGGCTATAATGTTACAACCTTTCCTTCGACTCGGTTTCTGAACTGTGATGATGGATTTGGTAGCTTCACACTGGCTATACAACCGAGCGTTCTGGCTTGTGTTTACTGTAATGGCCATTTTGGCGATGACACCACTACTGTCTGAAGGGAGGGTGTGTCGCCATAAATGGAAGGTCAGTTACCAAAACTGGTCTCCTGATTGTATGCAAGCGACGGTCATCTCCATTACATTACCATATAGTCTTCACACATCATGAGAACCCCAAGCATTTTAAGATGCAATGCAAGAAAAGCAAACACAAAAATTAACATAATCTGTCAACAACAAATCTATAAGTATAAGTCTCCCCAGGTTGGATTGCACATTGAGATATGGAAGCATTTCCATCATTCCATGGAGTTCATGGAGTTCCTTTCTGGCGCATCACAGCATTTTGGTGAGTAGTTGTTTATAAACAAAATTGTTAATTTGAACTTGATGCACCAATTTCTACAAGCGTAGGTGTGTGTCGTACAAGTGTTTCTGAATATTGGACCAATCTCAAATGATAGAAGGACCTCCTGATAGCCAAAATCCAAGCCGATTAAACGAGCCGTTGCATAGCCGGTGTGAAGCTACCAAATCCATCATCACAGTTGTCATCTTAAATTCCCCATAACCATCGTCAATAGTAATTAAAATTCTCAATCCAAGTAATACAACTATCAAAACCATAAGTTTGGCAGGCTGTCTTGTTTGCAAATTCCACCTTTCCTTACTCTGCGTATAGGGGTTTGTGAAATCCTTCATTGTTGTAACTGGAATTAATAAGACATGAAGTTTCTCAAGAATTTCTGGTTTAATATTGCAGTCTCTACTGATCGAGGGGCGAGGAAAGTACAACTGTTCAACAGACAGCAATAACCCATGCAACACTACCCACACGCAATGCTCGCCCTGCATTCTCTCAGTGAAGTCTGGCAAGACATATCGCCTACGCAATGCAATTTAATATATATATATATATATATATAGTGTAACTGCTACAGCTTCAAAAAGATAAATAAAGCCGAGCTAGATCTGAGACAACATCTCCACTTCAAAGTCTAAGTTCAGCTTAATTTTTTCCATCACGTACCACTGTGGTTGAACCTATCGTAGTCTCTATGAATCTCTGTGCAGCAAATAATCTAGGCCTCAGATAATCACAGTTATTTCACAGTTTATAATTTTAATTTTAAATAAAATAAATTGAAATTTATAGGAGGATTAGTTAATCTTTAAAGACTTTCTCTTTAAAGACCAGTTGATAACGTGATATAATTGTACTATACACTTTTAGATAAAGGTAACAATATATGTAGGAATTATAAAACTTATATATTTTCATTATATTATAACTATTTTATAAGGGAGATGGCAGCGAGGAGGAGGGGTGTGCATGAGCTTGGAGGAGGAGGACATGGCAGGGAGGACGTGGGGTGTGCATGAGCTTGGAGGAGGAGGACATGGCAGGGAGGAGGTGGCAGGGAGAAGTTCGGGCTAGCGGGCTTGGAGGTGGTGCTGGCAGAATTTACAATTTATAATTTGTTGAAGGAGAATTTAAAATTTATAATTCTTATCTATTGGGTTTATTGTTGCTCTCGCACTGGTTGTTGTTGTTGGATCAAGGTAGCTAAATATGATGTAGTTTGTGATACTTCTTGTTATTTATATAGTTGTTTTTTTCTTCTAATTTTCTATTTTTTTTATAGCCGACATAACGTTAGATAACGTTGTAACGTTCAATTTATAATTTGCTGAAGGAGAATTTAAAATTTATAATTCTTACCTATTGGGTTTATTGTTGCTCTCTCGCACTAGTTGTTGTTGCTATTGCTGGATCAAGGTAGCTAGCTATGATGTAGTTTGTGATACTTCTTGCTATTTATATAGTTGTTTTTTTTTTCTTCTAATTTTCTATTTTTTTTTATAGCCGACATAATACGTAACGTTACAAGATCTACCCCATACTGGGCAACTCTTGGCGCAACAAAGCAACAAAACAATAAAAAAGTAAAAAATAACAAAACAATAAAAACGTAAAAATTTAATTATCCCCCCAAAAAATGTGGATCATCAAAAAAACACAATATGGGGGAGATGTTGTAATGTTCCTACGTAACAAAATAAAATAAAATAAAAATTGAATTATTTGCAAAAAAATGTTGGCCTTTTAAACAACCCGTGGTTTTATTGTATATGGTTTGGGAGGCCCAGGCACATGGTTTTAAAACCATGTGCAAGGCCTCCTAAAAAAACCCATGGTTTTATTCTACATGGTTTAGGAGGGCCTTGCAAATGGTTTTAAGACCATGTGCAAAGCCTCCTAAACAACCCATGGTTTTAGGAGGGCCTTGCATATGGTTTTAAAACCATTTATGGGGAGATGTTGTAATGTTCGTTCCTAACAAAATAAAAAATAATATTAAATATTATATGTTGGCCATAAATAATATTAAATATTAATAATAAATATATTATATGTTGACCTTAAATAAAAATACGTGTCTTTTGGTTTGAATCAAATCAATGGTATATAAAGGACACACCAAATTTTATAGCTCATTGAGTGTAATACCTAAGAAGAGGTTTGCACCTAGAGAGATTTGATCCCTCTCCGTGCATGATAGAGCCTATAGTGAGATAATTGTCAATCAATTTGGATTAAAATTAATAAAAGTTTAAATTTAAATATATATTTAGTATTATTGTTTTATTACTTTATAACTAACACATCTACATAGTTTGTGGGTGGATCATGTCCATAAAAATCAAATAGTTGAGAGATAATTATGGAATGGAAGACAATTTAGAAATATTTTCTTATTGATCATATTCCTCTAATTAAACACCTTTAGCAATAAAATGTAATGGTATAAACCCTTATGTTTGTAGCATCGACCACATAACCTCCCTTCCCATACTCTAGTGCCTTAACCACTTAGGTGTTGTGTGTTTAGTAACCCTATAGTATTCATATTACAATCAGTCTAGGCTACTACAATCAATTCTTTCCAAAATGTGTATTCATATTATCATTAATATATTTTGAAACTATGGTCAATTTTCCATAAACAAAGACAAATGGATTCAAATATTAAATGCATGTAGATATTAGCTTTAAAGTTTCTCAATAAGAAAACCTGGGAGCTGCGTATTTTCTTACTACATCTTAAACTCCTCCATATAGTGATAAAATCTTAACCTGGGACCTGCGTATTTGCTTACTACTTCTTAAACTCCTCCTTATAGTGAAATTCATCCATTGTGGCAGAGGATAAAACCTTAAAATCTTAACCTGGTACCTGCCTATTTGCTTATCACTTCTTAAACTCCTCCATATAGTGAAATTCATCCATTGTGGCAGAGGATAAAATATTCTTGCTAAGGATAAAATATTCTTGCTAGTAAATAATATGTATACAGAGGTAATTACTCGACTAATAATAAGCTGAGCACGCTTATTATATATTTATGCTATGATGGCATGGCCGTCGAATCAATACTTCTTTAAAATCATTGAAGAATGACATAACCATATGAGAGGACAATATAAAAATAGTTGTATTATTAAGAACATTGCATGGTGTGGGATTTGAGTAGAGAACTAACTGACAATTGTTGCTAATGGACCAAGATAACAATTGTTAATGTTTGTCAACATTGTTGGAGCTTTTTGGGGGTAAGCCTCTAGTTCTGCCTTTTAAGGTTCTTCATATTGAGCCATTGTTATTTGTTTTTCCTTTGCCCTTTCTTCACTAACTTACTATGCTACTATAATCTCTATCGTGCTAGTTGTTGCTTATGCTGGGTAAAGGTCAAGGTAAATAGGGAGGTGAATAGCAAGAATGCCCAGCAACTAAGCTAAGGTATTCCTGGCTTCAGCAATAAGTTCTAAATAAGTAGGGTAAGGTTCTATTTTTTCTTTTAGAGTGCCTTTCCTCCTTGTATATGGATGGGTCATATATCTTTTTGCCTCCCTTTTTCAATTTTGCATCATATACGTGGTCTTCTTGCACCTTTAAGATCTAGCGGGATATAGTTACCTGTTTCTTGCACCACTCAATATCTAAAGGAATCAGAAGTATAAACAGGGCCATTGAACCATCCCCTAGAACATGCTAGAAAGGGAATGCTATCAGACCTTTTTAAGTGCCGGCCACTTTTAAACCATCACTAATGTCCTCGATCTGGCCAGAATTCCAACTTTTATGGGTGTATTGTAAAATCAATATATACAATAGAGGGCACATCATGGAAAGAAAAGATCATAGAAGGCACATCATGGAACAAAAAGAGTGTAAATTAGCTCAGTATTAATGGTGGTGGTTTCTTTCTACAATAGTGAACACAAAGAGATTAGATGGACTTCTGGAGCAATAATGGGAGAGGCTTACTAGATAGGTGTGCACTAAAAACAATAATATTTAGAAAATATTATGAATAAAAGGTGGGTCAATCTCCTATAAAGCATATTCAACCATGTGATATCTACAATGTATGGCTGAGTTCGATAGTATATAATTGATTCCTAGAAAACCTAGCCCTAAACTTGTTGTGCTTCTTGTGGTGAGGTAGAAATGAGTGTTGTTTTAGCACCTTCAAAACCTGTGCTATAAAAGTTTTAGAATATAAAAGTAATATAACGATTCCTAATCATTATCAGTTGGGGGTAGAGATAGAGATAGAGATAGAGATAGAGATGGTTGGGATTAGAGATAGAGATAGAGATAGAGATAGAGAAAGAGAAAGAGAAAGAGAAAGAGAAAAAAGAGGAGTAAGGGAAGACATTTATCTCACCCAATATTGAGCAAATATCGAATGAATAACGCTGACTAGATTATGCTGGGCTGTGAGGAATTGGCCTGTAGTGTGTGTTCTGAATGTAGTTGGGGCTTGTACCAAGGATGTAGTCGCAATCTAGACATTGGCCTTCCCATGAATGGGGATTAAGGATCGAAATGATAGTAGAATTCATTCGGGTCTATGAGACAAAGAAAATTACCCTCTCCCATTTTTAGTTAAGACCCAACATTCATTTCCAAGAAAGAGATTGATTGATCCCAACCGGTAACCTTACTTTTTATATATGTCGAGGTCAATTAATTGACCATCGAGCATTTGATGATATTATATGTGCAAGTAATGTCCATTCCATGATGCATAAAGTAAAAAATACAGAGTTTGTGAGGAGAAGACTCCAATGGTTTTCTCTATTACTAGCTGGGCATAAATAGCCACTATACAAAGCTTTAGATCCTATAGTTTAGGACTGATTGGCTAACTATAAGGAAACTATAGCTGTCGAGATACAATCACATATTTACATGGATTCTAGTAATTCTAGTCTATATGTACAGCTAGCAGTAGAGACAAATTAGGGGCTTGAATGTTGGAGAACCAACTTGGAAATAATTACTCCTGATTGTCAACACTCCCCCTCAAGATGGTGCATAGATGTCGCTCATGCCTAGTTTGTCGAGACAACCATTAAATGTTTGGTTTGACAGTACCTTAGTCAGCACATCAGCAAGTTGGTCTTGAGTTCGAACATGAGGAACTTCAATCAATTTTTCTTCCAGTTTCTCCTTGATAAAATGCCTATCAACCTCAACATGTTTAGTTTGATCATGTTGGACAGGATTATGGGCAATATCACATGCTGCCTTGTTATCACAATATAACTTCATAGGGCTACTTGCTTAATAAGTAAATCTTGCATCATATTTCTGATCCACAACAATTCGCATATTGCCTTAGCCATTCCTCTGTATTCGACATCAGCACTGGATCTAGCAACTACCTCCT